>MU679317.1:2444-110066 GCA_026770625.1 Nicotiana glauca | reverse complement strand
CTCGTGGCAGCCATATAAGAAATCCTGGGGGTCATCAGAAAAAGTGCCGCTGAACGTAGTAGTTAAGAGCTTGTTAAACCTATACAATCTCCACAAAGCATCGGCAGACATGACTGCCCCATCATCGGCCTGGGCTACTACACCCGGCTGAACTGCTGGAGCCTGAACCTGAGGAGCTACCTGCTCTAGAGTGCGGGTAGCAGGAGTCTGGGCCCCTCTTCCAGCCTGAGAGACAGTTGGTGCTATAGGAAGCAAATCTGCTTGGGTAACACTCTCCATGAGGCCCACCAATCGGACCAACGCGCCTTGAAGAACTGGGGTAGCAATAAACCCCTCTGGGACCTGAGCTGGGCCTACCGGAATTACTGGGGCTAGGGCCGGAACCTCCTCGTCAAAGTCAACCTGAGGCTCCGCCACTGGTGCTGTTGCTCGGGGCTGAGCTCTGCCCCTACCTCGGCCTCTAGCACAGCCTCGCCCTCTACCCCTAGCGGGTGCTGCCTGGGGCTCGGACTGCTGATCGGAAGATGAGGAAGTACATGTTCTCGCCATCTGCGAAAAACAGAGTAAAAATTCAATTAGCATTGAAAAACCAAACCGCACGACAAGAAAGAACAAATGTGGAACTTTTCCTAACTCGATAGCCTCTGGGGGATAAATACAGACGTCTCCGTACCGATCCCTCACACTCTACTAAGCTTGTTTGTGAGTTGTGAGACATATGTAACCTAGAGCTCTGATACAAACTTGTCACGACCCGAATTTCCCACCTTCGGGATTCGTGATGGCGCCTACTAATGGGAACTAGGCAAGCCAAGGTTTAATTACTTTTATCATTAACCACATAATCCTCTTAAATAATTATCGGCAATAATATAAAAGCAATGGAATTAATTAAGTGAGCGGAAGTCTTAAATTACAGAAAAACTGAATAGAAACGCGAAAAATTCAACATAAGCCTCTACCCCAAGACTGGTGTCACAACACTCATGAACTACTATAGTACTAAATACAATATCTGAAAGAAAATATAACTGTTTGTCTCGAGTACAATGAGATAACAGACTATAGTTAATGATAGAGGAGACGTTGGGCCTGCGACGCCTGCAAGGCTACCTCAATATCATACTGGACTGAAGGTTGGCTCCCGTACTACTGCTGCTGCTGTCCAAAACCTGGATCTGTGCAAAAGAGCAGAGAGTATAGTATCAGCACGACCATCCCCATGTGCTGATAAGTGTCTGGCCTAACCCTGGCGAGGTAGTGACGAGGCTAGGACCAGACTCCAAATAAACCTGTACAGATATATATACAAGTACAACGGAGAAGCAACAAGAAAATAACAATTTACACTGGGGAAGGGAGAATGCTTCAGGGGCAACAGATAGAAATGCATTATCAAGAATAATAGAGCGTACATCTATAGTTTAGCTTCTAGCACAAAATAAAGAGATAAGGCAGCTTTCATATTCAACTCATCTTGTTGCAGGCATGCAATCCGATCCCATTTCTCAATATCTCGTGGTAGGCATGCCACCCACTCCCGTTTTAATATCCCTCGTGGTAGGCGTACCACCCGTATTTTACTTTAAAATAGTGCAACACCAAATTTACTCCAACCATTACACCATTTTTTACACCAAATTTTCTCTCTCTTCTATATTATATTATTATCTTCTATTTACTTTTTATTTTTTATTTCCTTCAAACTAATACTATTTTTTTTCTTTTTTCCATATTCATTATATATAATTCACATTCACCACTTATATAATCATTTATTACAAAATTATTTTAAAGGATGAATTAACAAATTCTCATTACCTTAGCTTATGTTAAAGGATGAATTAACAAATTCTTATTACAAAATTAATAAGTACAGGATTGTACTTATTTTTGGAAAGGGTTTAGTAAGTCCAAACAAAGAAAGAGAATCAATTAACCCTTGACAGGCGAGTAAAAATCAGAATTTCATAAAAGGAAAAGTTTTGAAATCAATTACGAGTTTGAAAAATCAATCGCAGAAGGGACTCAGTATATAAATGAATACAGAAGTAATAGACATGTGAGGCCAAGCTATGGCAAAAGAACAACATATAGTAGTAGCTCAAAAGAAAACATTCGAAGCATGATAGTCAGGTTTCAGTGTTTAATAATAGAGAAGAAGATCAGAAGCATGCAAAGAGTCAAGTGAAAACCATTGTTGAGTTTGACAGGTAGCAAGAACTCAGAACCAAAAGTGTCACATGAAGAAAAAGAGAGTTGAAGTAAAGGAATCACATTGAGCAATTTCAACAGACGCGTTGCACAAATCACTTCAAAGAAATCGAATAGTCCCCAAAGAAACTATGGTTTTCGAAATCAATCGAGTTTAGAGAAGATAAGCAGATAAAAAAATAAACAGATTCAGAATCTCGGATAAACTCCAAAAAATTAGGGTTTTCAACGTGCTAACTCAGATAGAAAAAATAAGGTAAATCAAACGAATATTAACAAACAGACTAAGAAACTCAAACAAAATCCCAAAAACATGCTAACTCAGATAGAAAACATCACAAGCAAAACATAGTAAAACATGTCGAAAATCAGAGAAGAGATTCGAAATAACTTAACGTGAAACCCTAGTTGAAGAATAAAGAGTTTTTGAAAGCAAAAATTAAAGAAACTTCAAGAAAAATGCATAGAAAGTTCTCACACACATAGATCCGGAGCAGATCTGAAAATAAATTAAAGGAACCTTAGAGATTAGGGTTTCGTAAGAAACCCAGGTGATGAGAAAGGCTTTGGAAACCATCGATCTGAGCAGGAGAGTCGAAGGTCGAACTCGAATAGCCA
The DNA here is from genome assembly GCA_026770625.1 of Nicotiana glauca. Classification (NCBI taxonomy): domain Eukaryota; kingdom Viridiplantae; phylum Streptophyta; class Magnoliopsida; order Solanales; family Solanaceae; genus Nicotiana; species Nicotiana glauca. The sequence goes on along the minus strand of MU679317.1, from coordinate 107,234 downwards.
TGACTGGCCTGACAAAGGTTGAAGACGACCGGAGAACAGTCATCGAGCAAAGGCTTGGTCGAAACTCTTCAAGATCTGGTCATAGGACCTTAGAAACGAGCACGCAGAAGCCATGGGAGGCTGGTATAGGCCTCCGATGAGCCTGGGAAGACATGGATTAGGGTTTCAGTGAGAGGCGGTGGCTAGGGTTTGAGGTGAGTTGAGAGAGAGCTGAGAGAGGAGGGGGATTCAGAGGTGGAGGTGTGTGAGAAATGATAGGGTTTAGGGGGGTCGTTGGGATTAATAAGGAGAGAAGTAACGGGGGCCGTTGATCTAAATGATCAACGACCGAGATTGAAAGAGGTTATGGGCTGGGTCGGTTGAATAGGTGCTGGGTCGGTTGAATAGGTGCTGGGTCGGTTGAATAGGTGCTGGGTCTAGTTAAAGTGGTAATTGGGCTGGGTAATTTGGGCTGAGTTGGGGTTAAATTGTGGTGCCAAATTGGCTGAAAATGCAATACAATTGAGGCTAGATTGTAAATAGCCACTTTTCCCATTTTGTTTTTTTATAAAAATAGCAATAACGATTTTAAAAGCAAATTAAAAGTACTGGGCAAACAAATATTATATAAATATTAATTTAAAAATACTGGGATTAATTTTATAATTATAAAATACTATCAATTACAAAATAGGCTATAATTGCGATTATATGCAATTTAACTTTAAAAATACCAAATAAATTCGTAAAAATATACAAAAATCACCTTAATTACATTTTGATATAAGTATGAGAATAAAATAAGCTATTCCCCTAAAATGATAATTTTTGGAAAATAATTATTGGATTTTGTTGTACTAAAATAGGCAATCAATTGGTTTAAAAATTAAAAAAAATGGCAAAACCTTTGGGTGTGCTTATATATGCACATATATGCTATTCTGGAAATATTTTGGGTGTAAAAACATAGGGGAAAAATTGGGTATCAACAACTGCTCTTCTTTAATCTGGAAGGATGAAGGAGTTGTCGGGTAAAGATATGATGGCCAATTTTTGATCGGAAGTGGTGATTTGAAAAGAATTTGACCAGGCTCCGGTTTCTGAGCTGCCTACATATCCCTATTTTTACAGGAATCAGGCCGTATGTAGTTCAAGAACCATTGACGGAACATGCCGATGGAGATTCAAAAAGAGACGGACACGACGCTTAGGTGGCAAGAGGTATTTTGAAGCTTGATCAGCTGCAGGAACTGGAGCGGGATCGCTGCTCCTGAGATGATCGTTGCTAGCCGGTGTACCTGCAGGTGAGTAATATGGCGTATATCGTGCATAAACTTAAACGTGATGCAAGTTCCCTTTTGGACCATGAATGCTGTCTTCGGACGGTTAGGATGATGTCCTCGGACCATGATGTCCTGGACCATGAAGCGCAAAATAAAGGATTCGCAGGCTATGAAATGATGTTCTCGGGCTATGATAATGGTGCCTTTGAAACATGATGCCTTTGAATAATGATGTGTAGGATATAAAGTAGGTCCTCGGGCCATGGCATGGTGTTCTCGGGCTATGAAGATGATGCCTCAGAACAATGACGCCCTCGGATAGTTTGGCGATATTTCAGCTCATGAAATGCAAGATTTGGCGGTACTTCAGCCGATGCAAAAACGTAAATGGCGATATTTCAGCTGACAGAAATTTAAATAAAGCAGCGATGTTTCAGCTGATGCAAAAACTGTAAATGGCGATATTTCAATCGACAGAAATTTAATTAAAGTAGGCGATGTTTCAGCCGATGCAAAAATGTAAATGGTGATATTTCAGCCGACAAAAATTTAAATAAAGCAACGATGTTTTAGTCGATGTAAAAAGTAAAATGGCGATATTTCAACCGATAGAAAGCATATGTGTAGATGATGATGAAGATTTAAATACGAACTGACGATCATTCAGCCGATGTAATTTAAATAAAGTTTGGCAATATTTAAGCCGATTGCAAGACGTAAGTAAAATGTGGCGATATTTCAGCCATGCAAGAGAGATAAAGTGGCGATATTTCAGCCGATGCAAGTGGAGGTGGCGGTATTTCAGCCATGCAGGTGGAGGTAGGTCTTAACCTCGGAAGGCAAAAAGGTAGCCTTATGCAATGCAAGAAAATGCAGGATGGAGACAGTGCTTAGTCTCGAAAAGCAGAAAGGTAGCCTTATGCAATGCAGATAATGCGGATGGAGACAGTGCTTAGTCTCGAAAGGCAGAAAGGTAGTCTTATACAATGCAAAAATGCAGATGGAGACAATGCTTAGTCTTAAAAGGCAGAAAGGTAGCCTTATGCAATGCAGATAATGCAGATGGAGACAGTGCTTAGTCTCGAAAGGCAGAATGGTAGCCTTATGCAATGCAGATAATGCAGATGGAGACAGTGCTTAGTCTCGAAAGGAAGAATGGTAGCCTTATGCAATGCAGATAATGCAGATGGAGACAGTGCTCAGTCTTGAAAGGCAGAATGGTAGCCTTATGCAATGCAGATAATGCAAATAGAGACAATGCTTAGTCTCGAAAGGCAGAAAGTAGCCTTATGCAATGCAAAATGCATATGGAGACAGTGCTTAGTCTCAAAAGGCAGAAAGGTAGCCTTATGCAATGAGAGAATGTAAAAGGATGAGTAGTAGTGAGATTTCTTAGCTGATAGCTGATTACGATATCGTGACTATTGGGGAGGTTGTTTATGGATAGCAAGTGATAATTTTGAGAAGTTGCGTTGTTGAGACAGTATGCGTACATAAATATTTCTAACAATATTGTAAGTTGAGTGCCCACGTCAAAAGAAAAATCATGAGTTTTGTAAGGGGAAAGGCTAGTTCATTTTCCCCTGGCTTCCGGCGTTGCGCATCATTGGGGTAGCGTCGCTAAACATCAGCAATTCGAACAATAATTATGCATGATTTAGTAAATATAACGTAAGTAGAAAAATAGTTTTCTTTAGATGAACCAACGAATGCGACGTGGTTCAAGATATTGCAACCTCTCTTGCTCCGAAATTTTGAGGGTCCTCCTCAAAATTCTGCCCCAGTTTACTGAGCTGGCACTTCTGACGCCTGCACTGGACGGCTGAAAAATCAACTTCGAAATTTTGAGGGTCCTCCTCAAAATTCTGCCCCAGTTTACTGAGGTGGCATTCCTGCCGATGAGTGGCTGAAAACTAACTTCGAAATTTTGAGGGTCCTCCTCAAAATTATGCCCCGGTTCCAATAGCAGGGAAAAAATGGAATTTTATTAAATTGTGACCAAACCCATAGGGCTGCCTATATATCCCTTCTTAAACGGGAATCAGGTCAGGCGTAATTCAAATTACATCATAAGGGAATCGTAAGTCGTTACACATAGTATTGTTTCACTGCATCTGAATTGATTGGCTTTGGCCAGACTTCTCTGTCCATCTCTGCAAGAATAAGGGCTCCTCCGGTTAGAACCCGGTGAACCATGTATGGACCTTGCCAGTTAGGAGAGAATTTCCCATTGGCTTCATCTTGATGTGGGAATATTTTCTTCAACACCAGCTGCCCCGGTGTAAACTTCCTTGGCTTAACTCGTTTGTTGAAGGCTCTGGACATTGTGTTCTGATACAACTGACCGTGGAAAATTGCATTCATCCTTTTCCCATCTATGAGGGCTAACTGCTCGTAGCGACTTTTTATCCATTTTGCATCATCCAACTCTGCTTCTTGCATGATCCTCAAGGAGGGAATCTCTACCTCGGTGGGGATGACCACCTCTGTACCATAAACCAGCATGTAGGGAGTTGCTTTGGTCGATGTGCGGACCATGGTGCAGTATCCCAGTAGGGTGAATGATAACTTCTCATGCCATTGTTTGTGACTTTCGACCATCTTCCTTAATATCTTCTTGATATTCTTGTTGGCTGCCTCTACAACTCCATTCATCTGAGGCCTGTAGGCTGTAGAATTCTTGTGTTTGATCTTGAATGTCTCACACATTGCTTTCATCAAGTCGCTGTTGAGATTGGAACCATTATCAGTGATGATTGATTCCAGAATTCTAAATCGGCAAACAATACGGTCACAGACGAAATCTGTCACAGCTTTCTTAGTCACTGCCCTGTATGACGCTGCTTCAACCCATTTGGTAAAATAATCAATTGCCACCAGGATAAATCTGTGCCCGTTTGATGCGGCAGGCTCGATAGGTCCAATGACATCCATTCCCCAGGTGACGAATGGCCACGATGAGCTTATTGCAGTAAGCTCGTTTGGAGGCACCTTTATCATATCTGCATGTATCTGACAATGATGGCATTTGCGAACATACTGGATATAGTCTGTTTCCATAGTTATCCAAAAATACCCTGCTCGGAGTATCTTTTTTGCTAAGACAAAACCATTCATGTGCGCCCCGCAGGTCCCTGCGTGCACTTCGTCCAGTAGTCTGGATGCTTCTTTTGCTTTGACACACCTTAGTAAACCCATGTCGGGAGTCCTCCTTTACAAGATCCCCCCACTGTGAAAGAAGTTGTTGGATAATCTCCGAAGTGTGCATTTCTGAGCAGCATTGGCAAGTTTTGGATATTCTCCCGTTGTCAAGTACTCCTTGATGTCATGGAACCATGGTTTTCCGTCCGCTTCTTCCTCAATGTGAGCACAATAAGCTAGCTGATCATAAATCTTTCTTGGGATGGGATCAATGAAATTCGTATTTGGATGCTGGATCATGGATGATAAAGTAGCTAATGCGTCAGCGAACTCGTTCTGGATCCTGGGGACATATTGAAATTCCGTCTTTGTGAATCTTTTCCTTAACTCTTGTATGTGATGCAAGTAGGGGAGTATCTTGGAGTTCTTGGTTGCCCATTCTTTTCGAACCTGATGTATGAGCAAGTCTGAATCCCCAATCACTAGAAGCTCCTAAATGTTCATGTCAATGGCCATTTTGAGCCCTAGGATGCAGGCTTCATATTCGGCCATATTATTTGTGCAAGGGAATCTGAGCTTGGCGGATACCGGGTAATGCTGGCCGATTTTTGATACTAGGGCTGCTCCTATGCCAACTCCTTTGAAATTTGTGGCTCCGTCGAAAAACAACCTCCAACCATCGTAGGATTCTGCAATATATTCTCCTACGAAGGACACCTCTTCGTCAGGAAAATACATCTTCAGGGGTTCGTATTCTCCGCTAACAGGATTCTCGGCAAGGTGATATGCTATGGCTTGGCCCTTGATTGCTTTCTGAGTCACGTAAACAATGTCAAATTCACTTAGCAAGATTTTCCACTTGGTGAGTTTACCAGTGGGCATGGGCTTCTGGAAGATATACTTCAGTGGGTCCATCCTTGATATGAGATAAGTAGTGTAGGCACAAAAATAATGCCTTAATTTCTGAGCTACCCAAGTCAGAGCACAAAAGGTGCGCTCCAATAAATAATACCGGGCCTCGTACGGGGTGAACTTCTTACTGAGATAGTAGATGGCTTGCTCCTTCCTCCCCGTTTCATCATGTTGTCACAGAACACAACCGAATGCTCCATACAAAACCGCGAGATAAAGCAATAGAGGCCTTTCTGGCTCGGGCGGAACCAAGACTGTTGGCGTTGACAGGTATTCCTTGATTCTATCAAAGGCTTTCTGACAATCGTCAGTCCATTTAGTAGCATCGTCTTTCTTCAACATTTTAAAGATGGGTTCACAAATGACCGTGGACTGAGCTATGAACCGGCTGATATAGTTGAGTCTTCCCAAGAACCTCATCACGTCCTTCTTGTCTTTGGGCGGTGGCAATTCTTGAATGGCTTTGACCTTTGACGGGTCCAATTCTATTCCTCGACGACTCACGATGAAACCTAGTAATTTTCTAGCAATAACCCCGAATGCATACTTGGCGGGATTCAGTTTCAGATTGTACCTCCTCAGTCTGTTGAAGAACTTTCTCAGGTCTTCTATATGATTAGTGGCTTTCTTGGATTTGATGATGACATCGTCCACGTATACCTCGATCTCCTTGTGTATCATGTTGTGAAAGATAGTAGTCATGACTCTCATACAGGTGGCGCCAGCATTCTTCAACCCAAATGGCATCATTTTGTAACAATTCATTCCCTACGGTGTGATGAAAGCCGTTTTCTCTGCATCGTCCTCGTCCATCCATATCTGATGATATCCAGTCAAGCAATCAACAAAAGATTGCAACTCATGCTTGGCACAGTTGTCGATAAGAATGTGTATGTTTGGTAAGGGGAAGTCTTCTTTGGGACTGGCCCGATTAAGATCCCGGTAGTCGACACAAATTCTAACTTTCCCATCTTTCTTTGGCACTAGCACGATTTTGGCTAACCATGTCGGATACTTTACCACTCTGAGAACCTTAGCTTTGACTTGCTTAGTAACCTCTTCTTTGATTTTCAAACTCATGTCGGGTTTGAATTTCCCGAGCTTCTATTTCACCGGCAGACAGGTTGGATCTGTTGGCAGTTTGTGAGCTACAATGGACGTGCTGAGACCAGTCATATCATCATATGACCAGGCGAATATGTCCTCATATTACTTTAAAAATTTCATGTATTCTTCCTTTTCTGATGGTGACAGATGAACACTGATGCGAGTTTCTTTGACATTTTCTGTATCTCCCAAATTTACGACCTCAGTTTCGTCCAAGTTAGACTTAGGCCTATTCTCAAAATTCTCGACCTCTTTGATGACCTCTTCTGGTATTTCATCCTCTTCTGAAAATCCGTTTGTTGCGTTGTTTCGTTGCAAGTCACAATCGTTGGTTCATCATCAAAGTAAGTAATAGTAATGCTGTTAAAAATATAGTAAATGATAGGGAAGATAATAAGAGTGAGGTATATGATAAACCGAAATGCTTTGATTAGATTCATAATTGCTTGAAACATCGGAGCTCTTTTCGAAATTAAAGACAATGCGGAAAGAAAATCAGCTAGTAAAATAAAATAAAATGAGATGCATGGTGCTTTTGTTTAGCCTTGCTACCCCGAAGCCTTCCGGGCCCTAATGGTTCTAATTAACCAATTACTGAGGTGGTCTCCTCGGTTCACAACTTTTATGGAAGGGCCTTCCTCCCCTTCCTCCTTGGAAAGAACACAACAGTCCATATCGTCATCTTTCAGAAATAGATTGTTCATGGCTGCCAATGCTTTATCTTCCTCTGACCCATATATAGTATCTGCCGGTTGGAAAGTCTGCTCCAGGCTAGGTATCGGAATCTCCAATGGATAGTAGGGACCGCGCCATGGTGGCGACCAGTTCTGGAATTCTTCCCAAGTATAACCGTACCCTAAGCCAAATGTAGTACCATGCTTCTTTAGTTTGATAAAATTAGTGATCCCCTGGAGGTTTTTGCCGAGTCCCTTTCCAAGTACGTACCCACACCAATTCAGGATAATTTTGATCTTGTTATCCCACCACTTATCCTTGTCTACAGTGTTGACACTTTCAATGTGGTGGTATGTTTCTCCTCCTATTCTCCTTCTGCCTCCAATCATTAGGATAGTCTGGCGACTATATATGGGGTTACTACCATCGCCATGAATAATCACCTCCTGGTGATTCCATTCGAACTTCACTTCCTGATGCAGGGTCGATGCTACGGCTCCAGCGGCATGGATCCAGGGTCGTCCTAACAGCAAGTTGTAGGATGCCGGGACGTCTATCACTTGAAAGTCTATGTTGAACCATGTTGTCCCCATTTGCAAGCATAGGCTGATTTCTCCAATGGTAGCCCTTTGGGACCTGTCGAAGGCCTTGACATTGATAGCCCCATCTTTGATCTCGTGCAGGCTTTTTCCCAAAGTTCTGAGAGTTATCAGCGGACAGATATTGAGGCTGGATCCTCCATCGATTAGGACTCCAGTGATGAAATAATCCTCGAATTGCATGGTGATGTGCAGTGCCTTGTTGTGACTTAGTCCTTCTGGCGGCAGCTCATTTTCATGGAAGGTGATTTTATGGCTTTCCAGCACTTGCCCTACCATATTTGCCATTTCACCTCCGGTTATATTGCTGGCCACATAAGCTTTGCTCAGTATCTTCATCAGGGCATTTTTGTGAGCGTCAGAGCTCTGTAGAAGAGCTAGGATAGAGACCTATGCTGGTGTTTTGTTCAATTTCTCAACGACCGAGTACTCCTTAGCTTGTGTTTTTATCCAAAGATCATCGGGCCCAGTTTCAATAGGCCATCCCGAGGCTTGCTTACTGGACTCTGCTAAGTGTTCTGGGGTGTAAACCCTCCCTGTTCAGGTCATTCCTTGCACATCAATTGTTTCTCCTGTCTTGGTCTTCCCTTTCCTCCTAGCTTCAGCAATGTAATCCCAGGGTATGGCATTTGAATGGAACAACATTATGTCTGACATTGTCACAGGAATAGGTACCCTCGGTGGTAACACAACAACTTCAAAGGGTGTAGGTGCTTTTGGAACTCCAAATTCAACCTTGACTGGCCCGGGCGCCTTTGTAGAAGGAGGCACATCAAATTCGAGAGGTATAGACATGTTTACTTCATTGTCCCTAGAGGGCTGATTCTACACAATAATTGGGTTAAGTGTAACCGCTGGTTTCTTTGGTGCATCCTCCTCAGAAAGCAAACCTATCGACCCTTTGGGGTCGCAATCATCTTCGATCTCGATCATGCGAATGTCTCTCCCTTTGTGGTCAGGCATAGGGTTGTTGCGAATATTAGGAGCAGGCTCCTTTGCTACTATGACATTATTGTCGATCAGGGTTTGAATCTTGTCCTTCAATGAGCGGCACTCGTCAAGGGTGTGTCCCTTTATGCTGGAATGGTACGCATAGGTCTTATTAGGGTTGACCCACTGGGAAGGATTTTCTGGAGTTATGGCTGGGATAGGAGTGACGTAACCAGTAGCTTTAAGTCTCTCGTACAACTGGTCAATTGGTTCAGTGATGGCTGTGTATTGTCTGGGTGGTCTGCAGTCAAAATTTAGCCTAGGTCTAGGGAAATTTTGGCGGGTGGGAGGTGATTGGTAGTGAGAGGGTTGAGCATTATAAGCCTGGTAGATAGGTGCTAGTTGAGAGTATCTGGGTGAGGTGGGTTGATATGCGAGAGGTGGAGAGGATTGGTAGACGGGAGGTGGATTTTGATAAGAGGGTGCGGGTGCTTGGAAATTCAGGATGGGCTGATATGTAAGTGGAGGTGATGGGTAGGTGTGGTATTTTAGTGGTGATTTGGCTCCCTGTGCGACAATTACGACACTCGTATCTTTCTTCTTGGACGTGCCACCAGACTGTAAAGCCTTGTTGGTGGCCTGTAATGCTTCAAGATTAGTAACCGTACCATTTTTAATGCCTTATTCGATTCTTTCTCCTAGTTTGATGATATCGGAGAACTTCTGACCCTCGATCAGCATCAACTTCTCATAATATTGGGGATCCTGAGCCCGGACGAAGAACCTGTTCATCTGTTCTTCTTCTAGGGTCGGCCTAACCTTTGCTGCTTCTAACCTCCAACGAGTAGCATACTCGCGGAATGTTTCAGTAGGTTTCTTCTTTAAATTCTGGATGTAGAATACATCCGGTGCATTCTCTGTATTGAATCGGAATCTATCCATGAAATCCGATGCCATGCCTACCTAGCTTGTCCATTTCTTGGGGTCCTAGATGATGTACCAGGATAAAGCATCCCCCTTCAAACTTCTCATGAAGTGCTTCATATGGATCTTCTCATCCTTTTCGACTCCAACCAGCTTATCGCAATAGGTCCTCACGTGGACTCTGGGATCTCCTGTTCCATCAAACATTTCGAACTTGGGAGGTTTGTACCCCTCCGGAAGTTCAACATCTGGCTGAATGCAGAGGTCTTCATAATTTAACCCTTCGATACCTTTGTTACCTTCCACGCCCTGAACTCGGCTTGTCAACTTCTTGAGTTCTGGTGCTAAGTTCCTGATAAGGGAGTCTTTTTCATTAGTCTCAGGTGCATTTGAGATTGGTTGAGTGTAAATATGAGTGTTGTGGAGATGGTAATTTGTGGTGTTCAGTGGCTTAGGGATGAGTAGTGGAGTGTTGTTTGGAGTGTGGCATGTGTTGCAGTGTTGAGTATGAGTGGATTGTATCTGTGGTTGTGGAGGTGCGGGATTTTAGGTGTTGACATCAGAAGCGTGGTGAGAGAAAATGACAGGTTCGCCAAGTTCCGAACCTGCTCCAGTTCTTCTTGGAACGTTAATAGTTTTTGCTCAAGTTGGGTAGCAGTTTCCTTAGCAACCGTGGTACCCTGAGGAACCTCAATTTCCTTTCTGGCGCTTGGATCTCCCATTCTACCTTTGTTCTTGTTCCGGATAGGACTCGGAGGAGGAGGAGGTGGAGGGACCTTGGATCCAGCAGAGTATGATGATGATGCCAGAATGTACGAACTAACCTTTGGGGAGGGGAATAAAACAAAAGAAAAACAAAAGGTAATAAGTCAGTGCAGGTTTTGAGGAAAAAATATTGCAGTATTTAAACACATTGTGCAAGAATATAAATTGCGTCCTAACTTTGGTGCCTCATTGTGCCCGAGGTAGGCCTAGCGACAAATAGTTTTGGAGAACTTATAATGCGAAATGCCTCATTTTATTGATAAAAAATAAGACGAATCCAAAATGACTCTAAATAATAGAAAGTAAAATGTCACTATTGGCCAATGGCCTTATTACATTAAAAGAATAAAAGAACTCCTAACTACTTGGTCCCAGAAGGACCTTCCCCAGATTTGGCATCTTCGTCTCCCTCGAACAGCTTCACCAGCTCACGTAGTCCTAGCAGCAAATAGGCTTGGGCCAAATGTCCACCCGTATTTCCTTCAACATTTTGACAGTCTTCAATCCTCTTGATGAACTTTCCTTCCAGCTCCACTAGACCCCGCTCCAAATACCCTAGTCACTTGTTGGCGCTGGCAGCCATATCTTTCCATTCCTCGATCAACTTCTGATGGGCTTCTTGTATTTTCCAGTGCTCACTTTCACACTCTCGAATTCTCTTGCGTAGGTGATTATACTTAACCCGTGCTTCAGCGTGTTCGTCGATAATTCTGTGACCTCGAATGAACCCGGGCTGACCCATGCCATTGTCTTCCAACCAACCCAAATAGTGCGGCACATAACTGGCGTGATACTTGTCTGGCTTAATAGATTCTCTCCCCAAAACGAGTTTGCAGTGCCACACGTGCTGAGCTTGGCACCTGTGAGGGCTATCATCGTCTTGGAAATCAGCCCTGAAGTGACTCATTTTGTCGACCCTTGGTATGATTTGCTTTCTTCCGGCCTGCCTCATGGCTCGGAGAGGAACGTAAGGATAAGTTCCTCTCAAACCAATTAGTATGAGAAATGGTGCGTCTCGGGATCGAACAATGAATTCATTTGTGGGAAACCACTCGACCATCCATTGTACCTGGTCTTCTTTCAAATTTTCAAATAATTCTGCCCATCCTCTGGCATCCTCTGGCTGAGCGAACATTTTAGGCATACAGTTCATACGCCTTGGCTGGTGGAAGGCGATGTGATCATCCAGTCCCTTCGTAGGATCTCTTGTCGGTATTCCCCTTTCTGGAGGTGTTCCATGAGCCAGAGCTGAAGTAATAAGTTGGAACCTTCAAAATGATTGCCCTTTTGCCGACAGTTGTCCAAGGCGCGGTATATCTCGGCAATGATCATAGGCACTTGCTGAAAGTCTGCCTGCCAATTCCTTCCATCAAAGTCTTGGTTACTATGGTCAGTCTGGTGTGGATCCTAGCCTTCTTCATAGGGAACACCATCATTCCCAAAAAGCAAAACATAAAAACAAAGACCCTTATGTGGACGTGCCCTAATGAGGTGATGGCAAACTCATCTCAATAGGTGCGGTATGACTTGCTATGGCCGTACCTCTCGTACAAATAGTCGAATGGGATGTAAGAGTCTTTCAAGCAGGTTAAATCTGGGTTCTTCTTCAGTCCCATCATCTTAAGGAAACCCCTATCCTTGCAATTTTCTGGCATAAGCAAACCCGGAGTCTCCAAAGAATGCCAGCTAAGCCTCCTATTTCTTCGAGAAAAGGAGTCATTTCAAGGTCCCCGAAGTGGAACACGGACTTGTCACTATCCCAGAACAATGTCGCAGCCTCTATGATTCTGTTATTAGGCTGAATTTCTAGAAGAGAAGGCAAATTCCCTAAGTACTTGCGGACGAGTGTCTGATCACTGGAGTGGAGGTCTTTCCACCAATTCAGCTTCCTTGGATGAATGTTGGTTACCATGCCAAATCTGGGGACTTCATGCCTCATTTTCTGCAAAACAAAGCATTAGGCCCCTACCCCCACCGGACTCGACTATTTAAACCAATAATTAGCATAGCAAGCACTTTAGTTCTCCAAAATAAATGCACAGAACATAGAGGTGTCCATTTGGGTTTCAAGGAAACCCGGTGGACTTTGGACAAGGCTATCCTAATGAGTCATTATATGGACAACATACTTGACTCGGCTAGGTTTGACCATGATGTATGTACAATTTAAACGGAGTAAGGTTTCTATTGGGGTGTTAGACAGGTACCCTTGAGCGGACACCTCAAGAGGGAAAGGCACAGAACTGTCGACTGCACCGCTGATCGACTGGTTTTACCGCAAATATGCCTTTGCCAAATTTAGGGGGTGATAGTATTGGAAGAGCGCAACTACACATTATAAGTGTTGCTATAGTATTTGTTTGGCATGAGTGGAACATGATGTTGAAGATGCAGTTTACAAGAATGAAACAAATGGACATGTATTTTCACGTTCATACAATAAAGTTTACAATAATTGCTCAAAATTACAACAACATTGATGGAAAAGCGGTAAATGAAAGTAATTAAAGAAAAAGAAACAAAAGAAACAAGTCAGTTTCGAATAAAGGCATTAAACAAAAGCAATAAAGTCACACATAACATGAAATGGTAAAAGCCTAAAGAAATCCCCAGCAGAGTCGCCATACTGTCGACACCCACTTTTTCCCTCTCTAAGAGCGAGAAATCGGGTCTATGACATTTTAGGAAAGACAACTCTATTCCCGTTTGGGAATTGGGTTTTGCATTTGGAGAGTCGCCACCTAATGATTATAGTGCATTAGGACACTTTAAGAAAGAATTTGAGATAAAGAACCAGAGTTCGGGTAAGGGCTAGAAATTATCTCGAGGGGAAGATGTTAGGCACCCCTCAAGATCCACTAGTATGGTTCCCGGCCATGTTATAATTGTGACTTTAAATCAAGCAAACATCAAGATAATTTCACATAAAGGCTACAAGTAGGTATGCATAAAGGTTATTAAACATGTTGAAATTCGAATAGATGACTTCCTAATTATTGGCAAGAATATATAAATGCAAAAAAATGGGATCAAGTAATGAATACCGGTTATCAAACAAGGAAGTGAATGAGCAGAAAATTTTAGAGGAAGGGCAGTGTGAAAATCAAAAGGGGGGAATTTTAATGATTAAAATAAAAATGCAGAATTTTAAAGAACTGAAAATTGACAATCTGAAAAATAATTATGTAAGGGAAAAGGGGGTTCTAGGCTTATAAAACACATAGATCATCCACACAACACCGGTAGTCAATCGTACGCATAGTGTTATCGTGTGATCATCATCTCCATGTCTACCCTTCCCCACCCCGTTAAGGTATTAAAACACAGAATAGTATCGTTACTTATTGCATGCTATTACCCGTCCCAATCCTATGAGTCCCCGGAGGCAATTAGACTACTAGTCCTAAAGGGAGATGGGTTTGGGGCTTTTAAGAGTTTTCAAAGGACAAAATACTAAGGTGTCAATAAAAACACATAATGCAAATAAAGGGGAAGCAGACAAGCAAATAGGGCTCAAATAAGCCTCCTTGAATCAGATAAAAAGTCATAGAGTTTAGCATGTCTTACACGTACTGGTTTGGTCTTAATTAAATAAAGCGACGAACGGACTGGTTCAACACATATTTTTTAGACGGAAAGTTTACATTAGGCTCGCTCGAAAGTAGTTGACTAAAATCGATCTGATTGATTAATTAATCCCTTTGTCTAAGTGTTGGATAGAATGACTGGTCTTAAAACAGAAAAAACTGATTATGGAGCAAAGGTACAGAGTAAAAAGAGTGAGAGGAGTTTCAGAAAAGAGTGTACTATTTTGAAAAGGTTTAACAGAAAAAGAATTGAACTTCAGAAGACATGCAGGTGAATTGGGTAAATAAATTACATGAGTTTCAGAAAAATGCAGATTCGTCCAGAAAAAAAAGATCCGCTATTCTAGTAAATGCTAATTTTCGAAAAAGTGAATTCCATTTTGAATGAGTGAAGACGGCTTAGGCTCGAAGTTCCTATAGGCATGCTCTCTATGCGTTAACTGATTTAACCCCTTTAGACAGGAGTACTGTAGACATGGTACTATACACAACTCTGTTGTTAGAACCAGTTATTTGCCTCATGACATTATTGTATGCAGAAGTATGAATTCCTATAGGCATATTTTCTACATGCTTAGTTGTTTAATCCTAATTGTTTGCGTAATGATGTTATTATATGCAGCAATGCAATTCCCTATAGGCATGGTATCAAAATGCTTTATTGCAGAAATCAAGTGTCGAATCCTATAGACATGTTTTCTACGTGTGGAGTTGCACAAATCATAAATAAGTCCCTATAGGCATGTTTTCTTCCCTTAGTGCATAAAAATAAACCCCCTACCCTTTTTACTAAATACCCTGAGTGTATACAAATTATTACTGCCCAAAAGAAATAAAACTGAAATTAAAAAAATACATCAGGAATCATCAGCTACATTCGAGCAGCCTAATTCAGACTTTGTGTCTAATAATATAAGATTGAGCTAATTTTGAGATCTAGATTTCCAAGCCTTCTTTCATCTAGGGTGTTTCAGAGATCCAAGGGATTTCAGGAACCACAGGCAGTACATACACCCAAGATGCTAATCGGAAAAAAAATTGAGTTATGTAGTGTGGAAGGGCCAGCTCTCAGGTGTCCAAGTTCAGAGGGAGCTCAGGGGTCCCAAGGCAAGGCTTACAAGAGAGGGGCAGAACTTAAATTCTAAGAATGAGTGCAAGTGCAATAAAAAAAAGAGGGGTAGGGAATACCCAGGCAGGCTGGTGGTCATGCCCAGCCATAAAGTAGACTGGCACACCCCTGACTAAACCTGTTGGCCAAATATTAGAGAGTAAAGACCTATTGAAGGTCAAGCTATGGCCTGGGCGGTAATTGGAACACTGTCAGGCCAAAGCTGTTACTTAGCACATATAATAAGGGAATATGGATGGGAAACTGAAAAGCTTAGGGCCCAAAAGGGTCCAGTTCATATCCATGGACAATAACTTCAAATATTGTCATGTTTCTGAATCATAACTTAAAGCATATAAGGGGACATGGGAATGAGATTCATTACAAGAAGTGAGCAGGACATAAGCACTTTGCACAAAGATTAGATGCTTCAGACATGAAAGTAAAACATGGACATAAGAACTGGTAAATAAAAGCACATTGGAGTTGAGACTAGAAATAAACTAGGACATACCAGTTTCAGAAAGCAAAGAAAGAGCAAGGATCTTGTAACAAGCCACAGTACAAATAGCAAGAGTAACTTTATGCGTGTGAGTGTGATTTCAGGAAAAAGACTAGAGCATATGTCGTGTATGTTTTTTTTTGAAAGAGAAGAGTATTGGTATTTATAGTTTTGAAACCAGTAAAGAATAAGGTAACAAGTATAGCTTTAACACAAATATGGGTATGATCACAATCAGAATCAATTAGCACAAGACTTCCCTTTAATCAAGGGATTATTGTTCAAACGGATACTAACAGGATCAAGATAAGGAAAGAAAATCAGTCTGTAAGCAGAATAGTTGTTGCCATAAAAGGAGCAGTAAAATCATACAGTAGGTGTTTAAGTCTAAGTGCAGGATTGTACTTATTTTTGGAAAGGGTTTAGTAAGGCCAAACAAAGAAAAATAATCAATTAACCCTTGACAGGCGAGTAAAAATCAAAATTTCATGAAAGGAAAAGTTTTGAAATCAATTACGAGTTTGAAAAATCAATCGCAGAAGAGACTCGGTATATAAATGAATGCACAAGTAATAGACATGTGAGGCCAAGCTATGACAAAAGAACAACATATAGTAGTAGCTCAAAACAAAACATTCGAAGCATGATAGTCAGGTTTCAGTGTTTAATAATAGAGAAGAAGATCAGAAGCATGCAAAGAGTCGAGTGAAAACCATAGTTGAGTTTGACAGGTAGCAAGAACTCAGATCCAAAAGAGTCACATGAAGAAAAAGAGAGTTGAAGTAAAGGAATCACATTGAGCAATTTCAATAGACGAGTTTCACAAACCATTTCAAAGAAATCGAATAGTCCCCAAAGAAACTAGGGTTTTCGAAATCAATCGAGTTTAGAGACTATAAGCAGATAAACAAATAAACAGATTCAGAATCTCGGATAAACCCCAAAAAATTAGGGTTTTTAACATGCTAACTCAGAGAGAAAAAATAAGGTAAATCAAACGACTATTAACAAACAGACTAAGAAACTCAAACAAAATCCCAAAAATTAGGGTTTTCAACATGCTAGCTCAGATAAAAAACATCACAAGCAAATCACAGTAAAACATTTCGAGAATCAGAGACGAGATTCAAAATAACTTAACATGAAACCCTAGTTGAAGAATAAAAAGTTTTTGAAAGCAAAAATTAAAGAAACTTTGAGAAAAATGCATAAAAAGTTCACACACACAGATCCGGAGCAGATCTGAAAATAAATCGAAGGAACCTTAGAGATTAGGGTTTTGGTAAGAAACCCAGGTGATAAGAAAGGCTTTGGAAACCATCTATCTGAGCAGGAGAGTCGAAGGTCAAACTCGAATAGCCATGACTGGCTGGACAAAGGTTGAAGACGAGCACGCAGAAGCCATGAGAGGTTGGTATAGGCCTTCGATGAGCCTGGGAAGCCATGGATTAGGGTTTCAGTGAGAGGCGGTAGGCTAGGGTTTGAGGTGAGTTGAGAGAGAGTAGAGAGAGGAGGGGGATTCAGAGGCGGTGGGTTGTGAGAAATGATAGGGTTTAGGGGGGTCGTTGGGATTAATAAGGAAAGAAGTAACAGGGGTCGTTGATCTAAATGATCAATGGCCGAGATTGAAAGGGGTTATGGGTTGGGTCGGTTGAATAGGTGATGGGTCGAGTTGAAGTGGTAATTGGGCTGGATAATTTGGGCTGAGTTGGGGTTAAATTGTGGTGCCAAATTGGCTGAAAATGCAATACAATTGAGGCTAGATTGTAAATAGTCACTTTTCCCATTTTGTTTTTTTTTTATAAAAATAGCAATAACGATTTTAAAAGCAAATTAAAAGTACTGGGTAAACAAATATTATATAAATATTAATTTAAAAATACTGGGGATAATTTTATAATTATAAAATGCTATCAATTACAAAATAGGCTATAATTGTGATTATATGCAATTTAACTTTAAATATACCAAATAAATTCGTAAAAATATGCAAAAATCACTTTTATTATATTTTGGTATAAATATGAGAATAAAATAAGCTATTCCCCTAAAATGATAATTTTTGGAAAATAATTACTGGATTTTGTTGTACTAAAATAGGCAATCAATTGGCTTAAATTTTTTTTAAAAAAAGGCAAAACCTTTGGGTGTGCTTATATATGCACATATATGCTGTTCTGGAAATATTTTGGGTATAAAAACTTGGGAAAAAAATTGGGTATCAATAGTTACCTTGCCCAAAACTAAGCTTCAACATAGAAGGAGCATTTCTTTATCGAGCTTACTATGAATGCTACAAATATGAGTAATTCGTTACCTGCAAATCAAACTAAATGCAAAATAGAGCTGAGCTAAAACCCAACAATTGAAGACTTTCTACAGATGGTGCAAAAACTCGAATCTCGTTCCTGTTATTCAAATAGAGATAAACAAAATCAACAGTTGTTTCCCGTGACAGAACCATGAAAGAGCAAAAGAGAGGAGATGAAATTGAAGAAAAGGAACATTGAAAGAGAACTAGAGAAGATACAAAACTCCAAACTTTATTAAGCGATGTGAGGCTATACCCAAAATTTTCTTCTTCGTAAGTAGGCTTATCAACCAGATCAGGGTCAGTATCGGGCTGAATTAGAGAAGCATTTAGACTCTAAAAAAGAGAATATCAACAATGGAAAACTATTAATCTTCCGGTAAAAGAGAAAAATAAGAGATAAAGTGAGATACAAAAGATGAAATTTGAGGTTGAAGATAAATGGATTCTATAGCCATTGAATAGCAAAACTAAAAAGGATGGAGAGAAATCAAAAAGAAAAGAATTAAGGTAAAAGAAGAAGATATGTGAAAAATTAATTGCAACAAGAACACAAACAAATCTTGAGAGCATTGGGGCTGAAGATGGGAAAAGGATGTGGTGGCTGAGAAAGAAACCAAGAAAGCTACACGTAGTATTTGTTGAAGGAAAAATAGGCCGCGTATAGAGTTGATACTAAATGACTGAATTTCCCTCAAACTTTTTTAAAAAGACTCTAAGCAGATATGTCAAAAGTCTTGCTCTTCTAATATATAGAAATTCTCGACTTACTTTACTCATTGTCTTTTCATGATTTTTATTTCAATTTTCAGATTTGCATATGGTGTCAGATTCAACTTAAGTTAGTTATGATTCTCATGCTCCTAAATCCATATTAATTAGTATACCTACGACTACTAGGATGAAGTTATTATTGGTTCGACGTAGACAACACGAGAAGTTTAATAAATTAATTTGATAGCTAATGGGGTAACTTAGTGTTTACCCTCAAAATTGGATAACAATTGAATTTATACGCGATTTAAAGGATACGTGATTTAACTTGATACAAATTAAGAATATGGATTGTTATTGAACTTGATGATACGAAAATAAATTCAAACCACACAAAGTGAACAACCTTAGCCTTTGAGTTTGATCACCCTCAAGCCAAGAAATGCCTCAACTAACGTTAGAACAAAAAAACAAGATGAAAAGAACTAGAAATGATTAGTATATTGCTTTCTTTGTGCGTGTTACAATGTATTTTACCAATGATCAAACATCCCTTTATATGATTGGGAAGTCCTATTCTTGATACAATTCTATAAAAGGTAGCCAATCTTATGATTTGCCAATTAATTGGCTTCCCCTTGATACGGGCCGAGAATTCCGCCGTGATCTCCAACCGATCCCGGTTATTTAGGCCTTTCATTATTTGGCTCAACAAAGTTCTATAGATCTTATTTGGTCCTGGAGTCACTAGCTCAATGATTTAACTTCGTGCCTTGGTTCGATATAATCGGGGCTGGAGCTATGACCTGTCACGTTTCAGCCTTGGCTGGTCATATAATAGCTCAACCTGGTTTCAACCATATACAAATAGTCCCCTCATTTTTCGGAGAGAAAATAACGAGAAACGGTATGAACTTCCGAACCTCGCGTTGGTAGATCATGACGTAAGCGACCAAAGATTACTGAAATGTCCAATCGATCCAATCTCCAACGCATTAAATGTGTGTCAGTCGTTGGTCGGCCATAATGGGTTTTGAACCGTCATTAGCAAACTATATGCTACGACCCCAAAACTAATCCGGTTGTGATGGAACCTATCATGAAACTAGGCCAGCCACTTATTTTCACAAACTTCATTTTTCGATTTTAAACTTAAGAAAATATATTTTTAACAGAAATCCAATAAGATGAAAATAGAAATAAAAAAACTAGCGAAAAGAAATACAAGCCCGACCGCGGGTGTCACTAAGTCATGAGCCAAAAACTACGACATCTGTTCTAGATAACATGACCAACACAGACTAAGAATATCCAAAGCAAATAAACTAAAGGAAAATAAGGAAAGAGAAGGCGGAACTGCGGTCGCCAAGCAACTACCTCGCAATCTCCAAGGAAAAGTCCACAATGATATAGTCAGCAGCTTCTACCATGGCCCGAGATACTTGGATCTGCATACAAGGTACATGGGGTAATGTGAGTACACCAACTCAGTAAGTAACAAGTCCAAACTATGGACTGATAGGTAGTGATGAACCAAACCTCAAGTATACAAATAACTGTACGAAAAAGTAGACATGCTTGCAGTTGAAATAAAATCTCAACAGTAAGTATTCATAATGGGACCAGTACGAATTATAAATATAAGTAAACTCTAAGTACCAATGAATAGATAGCATAATCAATGTCCCGTATACCTCCACTCACAAGTGCTCAACCACTCGGTACTGTATATGGCCATCCATCCCAGGGAAGATCCATCCCGGAGTATATACATCATTGACCGTAGTCATCCAGTACTAAGGAAGGCCATTTCATCCCTATTGAGAAGATCCATCTCCAGATATCAATACTTCGAACAAGATCCATCCCTCAGTATCATCATCTGTGCTCACTAAGGGTGTAAAGACTCTGGAGGGTCTTCTCTGAGCCTAAGGCGCTATAACAGGCCAACGAAGGCATGTTCAATATCTCGCTGCGGCATGCAGCCCGATCACATACTGTCACTCAATATCAGGCTCTCAGCCTCACTCAGTCATTACTCTCCAATATCACACATACGGGCTCAATTGTCATGATACTAGCCTGAACAATGGTATGATATGTCAAATCGCAATAATTGAGACTGAGGCATGACATACTATGTATGAACAGGACTGAGTACAAAATATCAATAAAGCTAATGATATGACAGCAAGAAACAACATATCGGGTCTAAACAGTATTGACGTGAAGCCTTAACATAATAATTAGCATGATTTGCAGCTCATTAACTTAATCACATAAGTATAACACATATATCAGCAAGAAAGAGTCAACAAACAGTATGTTGGAATAATCAAGGCCACATTTCTCACGTTGCACACCCACACGCCCATCACTTGGCATTTGCGTCACTTCAATAGTAATCATAGAACACATAGTTGGGGGGTTTTGAACCCTCAGAACTAAGTTTGGAAGCGTTACCTCAAGCCAAGCCAAACTCTAGCCCGCTACGCCCTTTCCTACCGATTCGGCCTCCACATTCCCCGAATCTAACCAAAATCAGAACCATAACATCAATATATGCAGAGGTAACAAAGCCCATGTGAAAATAAGCAAATTACATCATAAATCCCGAAATTGGTCAAACCCGACCCCCGGATCCATGTATCGGATTCTGATAAGAATCACAAAACTAGAATACTTACACTCTCATGAGTTAATACATACCAAATACACCATAATCTGACCATAAAAGACCCCTCAAACCCTCAAATCAAAGTCTTCAATTCCAAGCCCTAATTCCCCAAGATTAGGCTTTAAATTCCACAGATTTCATGACTAATTAGGTAAAAATCAGCATAGATTCGAGTATTGAGTTGAAGAATCTTACCTCCAAGTGTTTCTCTTCGATTCCCTCTTCAAAACCTCTTAAAAAGCTCCAAATTCGGCCAACAATGGTGAAAATAGACCAAAAATCGTGAAAGAAACTGTTTAAACATTCTGCCCAGATGTATTTCCTTCTTCGCGAACACGGTCAAATTCCCGCGTTCGCGAAGCACAAAAATTCGGTTAACCAAAAATTCTCTTACGCGAACAAAAAAGCCTCCTCGCGAACATGATTCTTCCACCGACCAAGCCTTCACAAACGTGACTACACCTACGCGAACGCGAAGCACAAAGCTCCTGGGATCCCAGAATTCTCTACGCGAATGCAAGACCTACTTTGCGTTCGTGAAGCATAGTCCGCCGCACCCTTCACGAATGTGGGACCAACATCGAGAATGCGAAGGTCAATTCCCCTACCTCACTTCACATCTCTTCACAAACGCGAGGACCCTCTCGTGAATGGGAAGAGCAAAAACTCTGCAACACAGAACTGAAGAAATTTGAAACTTTCAAAACAAGAATTTGATCCGTTTAACCACCCGAAACTCACCGAGGCCCTCAGGACCTCAACCAATCATGCCAACACATCCCATAACATCATTCAAACTTTTTCCAACATTTGGAATGCTATAAACAACATCAAAACATCAATCCATCATCAGATTCAAGCCTAAAAATTCGAAAAACATTCGAATTCTGCAAACGATCAAAAAGTCTATCAAACCACCTTCGAATGACCAAGAATTTTGCACACACATCATAAATGACACATCAAACCTACTCTATTTTTTAGAATTCCATTCCGAACCCGATATCAAAATTTTCACCACCAACCGGAAAGCGCTAAAATTTTAATTTTGCGAATTCAAGCCTAGATCTACCACGGACCTCCGAAAAACATTCCGATTATGCTCCTAAGGCCCACATCACCTAACGAAGCTATTCAAACCATCAGAATTCACATCCAAGCCCTTTTTCACATAAGTCAACGTTCGCTTGACTTTTCCAACTTAAGCTCACTCAAAAGAAATGTCTCAAACCTCTCTAAAATCACTCCGAACTCGATAAACCAACTCGATGTCACATAATACAACTGAAAGACACATAAAGAAACAAAAATGGGGGAAACAGTGTAGTAGCTCATGAAACGACCAGCCGTGTCATTACGCACCCCCCCTCTTAAATAAACGTTCATCCTCGCACGAGTCAAGAAATATACCTGAAGCCTCAAATAGGTGAGGATATCTGCTCTGCATCTCCAGCTTGGTCTCCTAGGTAGCCTCCTCCACAGGCTGACCTCTCTACTGCACTTTCACTGAAGCTATATCCTTTGATCTCAACTTTCAAACCAGACGCTCCGAATAGCCACGGGCTCCACATCATAAGTCAAATCACTGTCCAACTGAACCGTGATGAAATCCAAAACATGAGACAGATCGCCAATATACTTCCGGAGCATAGAAACATGAAATAGCAGATGCACACTCGATAAGCTGGGTGGTAAAACAAGCTCATAAGCCACCTCACCAATCCTCCGAAGTACCTCAAAAGGACCAATGAACCGAGGACTCAATTTACTCTTCTTTCCAAATATCATAACACCCTTCATGGGTGAAAACCTCAGTAGAACCTTCTCTCCAACCATGTAAGACACATCACGGACCTTCTTGTTAGTATAACTCTTCTGTCTCGACTGCACTGTACGAAGCCGTTCCTGAATCACCGTCACCTTGTCCAAAGCATCCTGAACTAAGTTTGTACCCAAAAGTCTAGCCTCACCCGGATCAAACGAACCAACTGGAGATCTACACCGTCTCCCATATAAAGCCTCATTCTGAATACTCGATTGATAATTGTTGTTGTAAGGAAAATCTGCGAGTGGTAGAAACTGATCCCATAGAACTCCAAAATCAATAACACAAGCACGCAACATGTCCTCCAATATTTGAATAGTGAGGTCATACTGCCCGTCTGTCTGAGGGCGAAAAGCTGTGCTCAACTCAACCTGAGTACCCTACTCTCGCTGCACGGCTCTCCAAAATTGCGAAGTAAATAGAGTACCTCTATCTAAAATGATGGAAACTAGGACACCATGCAAGTGTACAATCTCTCGGATATAGATCTCTGCTAACCGCTCTGAAAAATAGGTAGTACACATAGGAATAAAATTGTGCAGACTTGGTCAGCCGATCCACAATCACCTAAATAGCATCGAACTTCTTCAAAGTCCGTAGGAGTCAAACTAAAAAGTCTATGGTGATACGCTCCCACTTCCATTCTGGAATGTCTATCTGCCGAAACAAGCCACTCGATCTCAGATGCTCATATTTCACCTGCTGACAATTGAGACGCTGAGCTACAAATTGCACAATATCCTTCTTCATCCTTCTCCACCAATAATACTGTCTCCAATCCTAGTACATCTTTGCGGCACCCGGATGGATAGAATATCGTGAGCTATGGGCCTACTCCAGAATCAACTCTCAAAGCCCATCTACATTAGGCACACATATTTGGCCTGCATCCTCAAAACCCCATCATCACAAATAGTCACATCTCTGGCATCGTTGTGCTGAACCTTGTCCTTAAGGACAAGCAAATGAGGATCTTCATACTGGCACTCTATGATGCGATCAAATAAGGAAGACCGAGAAATCACACAAGCTAATACCCGACTGGGCTCCAAAATATCCAACCTCACGAACTGATTGGCGAAGGCCTGAATATCAACTATAAGAGGTCTTTTCACAATAGGAATATACGCCAAACTCCCCATACTCACCGCCTTCCTACTAAAAGCATCAGCCACTACATTGGCCTTCCCTGAATGGTACACGATAGTAATATCATAATCCTTTAACAGCTCCAACCATCTCCGCTGCCTCAAATTGAGATCCTTCTGCTTGAACAAGTGCTGGAGGATACGATGATCAGTAAACACCTTATAAGACACACCATAAAGATAATGCCTCCAAATCTTCAATTCCTAAACAATGGCAACCAACTACATATCATGAACAGGGTAGTTCTTTTCATGAGGCTTCAACTGACGAGAAGCATAAACAATAACTCTACCCTCCTGTATCAACACACATCCAATACCAACTCTCGAAGCATCACAATACACGGTACATGAACCTAAAGCTAATGACAGAACTAACATTGTAGCTGTGGTCAAGGTGATCTTGAGCTTATGAAAGATCGCCTCACACTCGTCCGACCACATAAAATGAGCACCCTTTTGAGTCAACGTGGTGAAAGGTGGTGCTATATGCAAATCTCTATGGCTGTGGACGGTCTGGGCCAACTCAAAACTGGATCTATCTTCTTCGGATCAACTTGGATACCCTTACTGGACACAACATGCCCGAAGAAATCCATTGAACTAAGCCAAAACTCACACTTGGAGAACTTTGCATAAAGCTTCTCCTCCCTCAATCTCTGCAACACAACTCTTAAATACTCGACGTGCTCCTCTTGACTATGCGAGTATACAAGAATATCATCAATGAACACAGTGACTAGGCCGAAACTCGATGTTCATAAATTGCATGAACGCTGTTGGTGCATTGGTCAGCCCAAAAGACATCACAAAGAACTCATAATGACCATATTGGGTCCTGAAAGCTATCTTCAGAATATCTAAGTCCCTGATCTTCAACTGGTGATACCCTGAACAAAGATCAATCTTGGAGAGAACTCTAGCTCCCTAAAGTTGGTCAAATAAATCATCGATATATGGCAAATAATACTTTTCTTGATTGTTATTGTATATGGTAAAATCGGAGTGTCCAATTTCCATTGTTACGATGCCTCGTAAGCACATCTCAAAGTCTCGAGACTACAGTTGAGGTTCATCCCTTGAGGGCTATCGATGCTCGACCTCGGGGTAGCATAGACCAACGGTTATGGTGAGAAAGTGGGGAGTTCCCAATCTGCGTAAATAGAGCTGACAAAGACTAGTGGACTAGTTAAAAAATGAATCAAGGCATTAAATGGTTGTACCAGCCCCATATCTTTGTAATTAATGAATTTGTACTATGTTGGGATTCCCCCTCATATATAAAGGGGATCATTGTCATTTTGTAGGGGGATATTGAATATTAGATATACAAAAACATTCTCTCTGCTCTCCAATATATTCTCTTGATCTCATTACTTCTATTTATTGCTTATATTCACTATGTTCTATTTATTGTTCATCATTTATTGCATGTCATTGATCATACAAAACCATCATCGTAGCTCTTATAACTATTAGTCCTCCCTCAATCGCTCTAAGCTGGTCACCCAACTCGACCTCCAGGGCTCATATACGACAGCTCGAGGCCCCGATCTCCAGCCGTTTGGTTTGGTTATCATATCATCTCTAAGTTATAATCTTGCTTTATAATCTTTTACTTAGCATCCATTGCCTAACAACTAGCATAAAAATAGATCACGTATTTTTGGAACCACACAATCAAATTTAATTGTTATTACTATTTTCACGACAAACAGTTTGGCACCCACCGTGGGGCTAAAAATAATAGTGATTATTTTCTTGCTGGTTCACTCCATAACGCAAGTTATCTTTCATACTTTTTCTTGCCCAAGATCTTTGATTTCAGGTCAAAATGTCTAACTCAATAAATATCTGTCACACCAACTGTCTTGAGAACCACGTAGAGAATGATGTAGCCATTCCAGGTATTGGTGCACCACCACTAAACCCTGAAGGCGGGCTAGATCCGATCCCTGTAGATGAGGTCTCATGCGATGCCCATCACATCGATATAAGCTCCCGCACTAACATGAGCGTACACCAAGGAGACCAACAAGAAGCTCTAAAAACCCCAGCTAGGGAAGAACATGATGTTAGCCTTCACTTTATTTTTGAAATGTTACAGGCACAACGATTGGAAATTGCTCAACTACAAAGTCACCAAAAACTCCTAGCATGGTAGCATCGGGAACGGCTTCCCTAGTCGAGCAAGTACCAGAAATATCAAGCAACAACGGGTCAAAAATTGACCCCACCCTCATAAAGATGCTCGAGGACCTCACAAAGAGGATCGACTCGGGCGAGAAAAAGATAGAGGCCAATGATAAGAAGGTATAGATCTACAGTTTTAGGGGCAGACCAAATTCCGGGCACACCCCCAATCCTGAAGGGTGTTGATTCAAAAAAGTTCGTACAGAAGCCGTTCCCGCAGGAAGCGGCTCCAAAACCCATTCCAAAGAAGTTTAGAATGCCAGACCTTCCAAAGTATAACAAAACCTCGGACCCCAACAATCACTTCACTGCTTATACTTGTGCAGTGAAGGGCAACAACCTAAAGGACGACGAGATCAAGTCCGTCCTATTGAAAAAGTTTGGAGAAACGCTTACAAAAGGGGCAATGATGTGGTATCATAAACTAGCCCCAAACTCAATAGACTCATTTTCCATGATGGCAGATTCTTTCATAAGGGCACGTGCTGGTGCCATCAAAGTAGCTACAAGGAAATCTGATGTCTTCAAAACAAGCAAAGAGAGAATGAGATGTTGTGAGAGTTCGTGTCTCGATTTCAAATGGAACGAATAAAACTACAACCAATCTCCGATAACAGGGTAGTACAGGCTTTCACTCAAGGTTTGAATGAACGAAGCTCGATGGCTTTGAAACAGCTAAAATAGAATTTGGTTGAATACCCCACCGTGACTTGGTCAGACGTCCACAACCGATACCAATCAAAGAGCAGGGTTGAAGATGACCAACTGGGAGCCCCCTGGAGCTTGGTATATCCTAACAGGCTCCCGACAAAAGAGTCGAAGCCGAATAAAGAGAGATACTAACCATACCTTAAAGATAGAAGAAACACCCCGAGGCGCAACATACCTTGAAATGATCGAAGAATGGATCGAGGCTAGAACCTATGGGGACTTGTCAGCAGAGCTGGATTTGATAGGAACACATGGCCAACAGAGGCACCTCGCGTGTCAGAATACAACTTCAATGTCGATGTTGCAGACATCGTATTCACCATCAGTAAAATCAGAGGCACCAAGTGACCTAGGCCTATACAATCAGATCCTTTGCAAATAAATCATAACTTAGTGTGTGAATTTCATAACACACACGACCACATGATCGATAATTGCCACCAGCTCCGGGAAGAAGTAGATCGACTATTCAACAAAGGTCACCTCCGATAATTCCTCAGCAAATGGGCCAAAAATTAGTTTTGGGAAAGAGAGGCGACCAAGAAAAACAAAACAAATGAGCCGCAACATGTCATCTACATGATCTTGGGAGGCATCGATTCCCCACAAGAACCCATGATCAAAAGAAAAAAAATATCCATCACTAGAGAAAAGCAAACTCGGGGTTACATACCCGAGGATGCTCTCACATTCAGCAATGAGGACATCAAGACCTTGTCTCAGCCTCACAACGATGCAGTGGTAATCGCTTTCCTTGTAAGTACATTTCAAATTAAATGTGTACTTGTGGATCCGGGTAGCTCGACCAACACTATCAGGTCGAGGGTGGTAGATCAGCTCAGACTGCTTGACCAAATCGTGCCCACCTCTTGAGTCCTCAATGGAGTCAACATGGCGAGTGAAACAACGAAAGGGGAAATCACCCTCCCAGTCAACGTGGCCGGCACAACCCAAAATGCCAAATTCCATGTCATCGAAGGAGACAGGAGATACAACACCTTGCTTGGAAGGCCATGGATACACTACATGAGAGCAATACCATCCACCCTCTATCAAATGATGAAATTCCCGACCAAGGATGGGATAAAAACCATCTACAGGGAACAACATGCGGCAAAAGAAATGTCTGCAGTGCACGATGTGATGCCGACACCAGCACCTCCACCGTCAAAGGAACCAAAGGGTAAGCAAATAGTAAAATAGCGATAACAAGCTACATTCTTGGCTACGGCCTACTAAACAAAATGAAGGACCGTACCATAACAAACGATTAAGTCACATCGAGATTCGAAGCACCGTCAGCACTAAGATATGACCTTCTCCCTTTTTCAGTTACATTTTATACTAACTTGAATGCAGGTATCTGATCAAAATGGCTGAAGCGCTTTCCAACTCAAAGGCATTAGTTTCCAAAAGCATGCGTTGCACTGGTTCCCTTTAATAGGGTTTTTATCCCAAGAAGGGTTTTACCGGCAAGGTTTTTAATAAGGCACCATCTAAATACTACCTAAGGAAGAATAAACAAGTATTCAAGGCTTCCTTTGCAATCAACCTCGAATAGTGGGGGGCACCCCCCGGAAAGTCACCTACTCGGAGAAACCAAGATGCAATAAATAGGGTCTTGATAGGAAAATAATGTACCGGGCCAACCGGTTGAATGAATCGTGTCCGTATAGAACAACCAAGCCCGTAATAGCATAAATGTGTATACTAGCCCGTAATAGCATAAATGTGTATACTTGTACCAAGTAATCAAAGAACATTTTCCCCTTCATAAAAGCATTTCACGCTTCAAAAAAGCTCGATTGTTTTTTGCCAAAATGGCCCAAGAGCCAAAAAATGCCCCGAACACTGGGGGACTGCCATCAATAACTCGAAGCCGTATGACCCCTGGGTCAGAGCTCCAAACTGTAAGACCTCAATTATGCAACATCAAGATCACCAAATGGCTGCAGAGTAAAAAATGTCCCGAACACTCAGGGACTGGCGTCGAAATACCAAGGCCACATTACCTCTGGGTTGGAAACGCCAAAATTGTAAGCCCTCAATGAGGCAATACCAAGTTTGTAAGTAATGGCTCTTGAGCCAAGAAACTTTTAATGACTCAGGGACTGTCGCCAATCGCCACCCCCATCGACTTATCAAAAACCGAGTCCATAAGATCACATACAGGCAGCTTTGGTCTCGTAAGACCTTTATAAGTCAACAATAATATCTGTAGGACCTCAAGAAAGGCATGAACCATACTTGTACCAAGTAACCAAAATTGTAAGACCTCAAATGCATGCAAAAACTTATAAGACCTTACAAAAGGCATAATCCCGATCTCAAAGTTAAGGCTATATATAGAACTTGTAAGACCCCTAAAAAGGCATACCTTCGATATAGATGCTGAAACTACTTCACTCGGGAACTGAAAGGCTCCGGCTAAATACAATGACTACAGTCACAAGGCTGTACTAACCAAACTAACGCGACTCGGGGACACCCGACTGTCACTAAAAATCATAGGCCTTCTGTTTCTTTGAAAACACTTTAAAAAGAACCGATTAAATAGTCTACCCTCGACATAGGCAAAAGATCTTCAACCATGTCAGCTCCAAACTATAGGCTTCAAGATACTCAGCCACTGAGCCATCCTCCCGAGGTGCTCGATCATTGCCACAATACGATTCACAATCGAGGTTTTAATCGAACCGTTGAAGAATCATGCAAACACAATGTCAAAAAGTCGTTAGCAAGGGAAAAATAAAGCCCATATAAGAGGTCGTACTGACCTAATGTGTAAGAGTCACTATCGCCAGCCTATACAAGAGGTCATACTGACCAATGCGTAAGAGCCTAAGAGCCAGCTTTAAATTTAAAAACTTGAGGGATGAATGAGCTCGAGTCGATACCCAGCTCGGAGACTGAACCCAAAATAGTTAACTAAATATGCCTAATAGCAAAAACATAAGAGCTCAAACGCCGGCTTATACTAAAAGGTCATACCGACCAAGTGCGTAAGAGCCTACGGGCCATCCTAATGAGCCCCAGGGCCATACCATGAATCTAAGGATTCATTTTAACTCGAAGACCAGTTCATCTGGCTAAAGTCAAGGCAAAAAGAAATGCATGAAAAATAAAACTGCAAGGTTTCCTTTTATACATATATGTGAGGGAATACAAGCTTCATTTATAAAATTCTTTGAAAGCACTCTACAGAACACAAGAAAGGAAAGGCCTAATCTAATCTACGTCCCCCTCGGGGATTATGGTCTGTCGGCCTCTTTCTTGCCATCTTCGGCATTAGACAGAAGGAACCGTAGCATCATATTCTTTTGTCTTCATCATAATTAAAAAAGAACAAAGGCACGAGTGTACCACTTACATGTAAAATTCCATTCCTAAAAAATGAAAGAAACTCCATAGGGATAATATCGATAGTCCGTACTCAGATGAATCGGCTCATCCACCCCCGATCTCTGTCTTTTTCATCATCAATAATGAAATGCGTGGTGGATCGGCATCGTAGGGTTAGCATACCTCGATAGTGAAAAGGCCGGTACAACCTTATAAAATGACTAAGAGTGAATTTAAGCCTTTCTTTCTCCGCAAAGAACCTCATCATCAATACTATCCACCAATGTGACGGGTGAATCTGCACCAAGGTAACCTGATACTTTCGACAGAAGTCGAGCACAACCCTATCAAGGGGGCCCAGCACGAAAGGGTACGTGTATACGTTCAAAAACCCCTCGGCATGGTCTATGATGCTCTCTTCTGGAGAAGGTACCCGTAATACTACCTTTTCCCCCCATCCACAATCCTTTCTCGCCGACTCAAGGTGCTTCTCTCCTATTAAAGAAATCAATTTCGAGGCATAATCCCAATGACCTCGTACAAGGGAAGACTTTTCTGATAGAAGACCCCTCCTCAAAACAAAATGGCCAGAGGATGACTTGCCTGGCACCGACGACAAATCGCCAACCAGGCGAGAACCATAGGCGGAACTCCCTCCTCTTTGTCAAGCGGACCCTGACATAGCAGTCATGACTATGGAAAAACTAGAGAATTGGAGCAGGAATTTGAGCGAGGGCATGAAAACTAAAATGATGGAGGACCTCACACAGGAAAGGAAAACTCTACAAAAGAGGATAACTACTCAGAATAGCAGAACCTTCAAAAGGGAGAAGATAACACTATATATAGACAAAGCAGCGACTATCTGCCTGCCTCAAAGGCCAACTAAAAATACTGGCTAAAGCCTCTGTCTCTTTGGGAAGATGAGTCGGCGGGATCACCTCGATTATTTCATAACCATGTCATACACTTGACGTCGTTATATGATGTTTTGGGGTCAGAGACCCCCGCGTCAACCACGCCTCGAAATGGTACACGATCTCAAGTACTTATTTCAAGAAGAAGATAGGCTCTAAGAAGCCATTAATATCAATACAAGCCTTGAGATGGTACCCGATCTCCAGGAACTCCATCAAAAAAGAAGAAAGGCTCTAAGGAGCCATCAATATCATTGAAAGCCTCGAGATGGTACCCGATCTCAAGGACTTCTGTCAAGAAGAAGATAGGCTCTAAGAAGCCATTAATATCATTACAAGCCTCGAGACGGTACCCGATCTCGAGGACCTCCATCAAAAAGAAGAAAGGCTCTAAGGAGCCATCAATGCCACTGCAAGCCTCGAGATGGTACCCGATCTCGAGGACTTCTGTCAAGAAGAATATAGGCTCCAAGAAGCCATTAATATCATTACTAGCCTCGAGATGGCACTCGATCTCGAGGACCTCCGTCAAAAAAGAAGAAAGGCTCTAAGGAGCCATCAATATCATTTCAAACCTCGAGATGGTACCCGATCTCGAGGACTTCTATTAATAAGAAGATAGGCTCCAAGAAGCCATTCATATCATTACAAGCCTCGAGATAGTACCCGATCTCGAAGACCTCCGTAAAAAAGAAGAAAGTCTCTAAGGAGCCATCAATATCATTGCAAGCCTCGAGATGGTATCCGTTCTCGAGGACTTCTATGAAAAAGAAGATAGGCTCCAAGAAGCCATTAATATCATTACGAGCCTCGAGATGGTACTCGATCTCGAGGACCTCTATCAAAAAGAAGAAAGTCCCTAAGGAGCCATAAATATCATTACAGGCGAGATGGTGCCTGATCTCGAGGATCCCTGCCAAAATGGAAGTTAAGTTTTAAAAAGAGCTATTTATATAAAAGCCCAATCTCGAGGAAGCATCCTGCCTTGAGGGTTTCTACTATTGGGAATACGGGTTATTTACCGGATTCCTTGGTCATCAAACCACCCAATCTCGATCCAGTTCGCACTCAAAAAATACTGATGAAGCCCTAGGGCCACCTTCATGCTAAGTTCAAATCAAGTTTTTTTGGGCCACCCGAAATAAGGCTAAATCTCACCCAGGGACTATTCATGAAATTCCTGGGGCTATCTTTATTCCCAAACACTCGAGCAAATTCTCCCTTAGGAACTACCAACGGGATCTAAATAAAGCTAAGTTTGTTCTAATAATTGAGGCCTCAGTCTCACTCGATTCATAGTCGCCGGTTTTGGCAACCTAAGTCTGTACCGGATTAATCCGAGCTTGGTCCGTGAGACGGCAAAGTGTTTCAGGGAAACTCATATCGACCGATCAAGAACTGAGGGAATACCTATGCCTTTTTCCAATATTTGGGCCAACTGATCGAGTCACATGCTTAGATTTTTCACAAACGCAAATAAAGAGGGAATTCAACATAAATCAGAGACAAGTGAAAGATATATCCTTTTATTAATTAACCATGATTACAAAAGCCCACGAGGGATCCTTACATATGATTATAAAAGACCACAAGGGGTCCTTACACATAACAAAGAAGCAAAAAAGTATATATGTAATAAAAGCCAAGAGTCTAGCCTATTCTCGGGGGTGCATCCTCGGTGGCAGAATCTTCGAGCACCGTCTCCTCGAGGGCCTCATCTCAATCTTCCAAAATGGCATCTTCAAGGGAGAAAATGAAGAAGAGGAAAGTGATGTAGAACAAGCAGAAAAAGATGAATAAAAAGCCGTAGCCCGCCAAAGAGCAAAAGCTTTTACCAGGCCAAGAAAATCACAACCCGATAGAAGACTTGGCAAACATCGGCCTTACATGCACGTCTGCTTTGAGTCCACTTCTTGGAGCATTGTGCCATGCAATTTAGTGGCAGGTATTTCCATATCACCCCACGAAAAGCAAAAGGGATGAAGTGCCACACCAGGCCGGAGTACGGAGGTGAGATGCGATGTATAGTCTGAACACCCTCCTGAGCAGCGGTGTAGAGTCCAAATATCTTCCTGAGTCAGAAGAAATTGTCCCCAATATCTTATCTGCTCGAGCCAAAGATGACAATAGTAACAACAACAACAACAACAACAACAATAATAACAACTAGTCAGTGCAATCTCGCTCGGTGGGTGGGGAAGTAACTAACTGGGTGGGAAAGTAACTGGTGCTGAAGCTGAAGGCTGACTCCTCTGCTTGGATGAACCTCCTATAAGATGGGGACATAACCTCTTGATATGACCCAATTCTCCACACTCAAAGCAACCTCTCCCTACAAATAGCGTTAAGGACTGAAGGGAGCACCGCGCACCAGAATTCCCACTAGAAGAACCAGGCATAGATGAGCCCTGAATTGATGGTGCCTGAGTCGAACTCTGAGTTGGGAGGGCACTGAGAGATGAGTGACCCTTATGTGAACTATAATAACCATGGCCAGATGACCCACCAGGTGATTTGGATGGACTGGTTGAGCATGTTTGAATGGATGACCTCTGCGGTGCTGAGACTGACCTCTCGAAGGAAAACCACTGAAGCTACTAGATACCCAAAACCTCTTGTCCTCCCTCTCATCTCACTCCTGGTGGCGAACTGACTCTATCTCTCTAGCAATGTCAACCACCTCCTCAAAAAGGGCTCCAGATACTCTCTCTCTGCTCAAAAAACCCGTAGCTGATAGTTAAGTCCATCAACGAACCACCTGATCCTCTCCCTATCCGTGGGAACTAGCAATATAGCATGACGGACCAACTCGGAGAATATCATCTCATACTGCGATACAGTCATATCCCCCTGACACAGCTGCTCATTTTGCAAGAATGTGGTACATACTTCTCTAGGAAGAGAATAGAGAACTGATGCCAAGTAAGGGGCGGTGAACAAACAGGCCTACGCTTCTCATAAGCTCCCACCAAGTGAAGGTTGCCCCAGAAAATGGAAAAGTAGTAAATGAGACCTTACTAGTCTCCAGAATACCCGCTGTACGCAACATCGTCGAACACTTATCCAAGAAACCCTGGGCATCCTCACCTTCTGCACAACTGAAAGTCGGAGGTTGAACTCTACCAAACCTCTCCAATCCACGCTACTCGTCATCAGGCATAAGTGGAACCATAAAATCCTGAGCACGTGCAACCGGCCAGGCTAGTGGCGCTTCCGATGTCTGGAGTCCCTGAATAATCTGATCGGGTGTACGGGCGGTGGGATTCTGAGTGCCTCCCCGGATTGAGAACTAGCTGCTCTCATTGAAACTACGACTACCTGAGCAAGAATGGTGCACACAGTCAGAATATGAGCCAAAGTCTCATGGAGACCCGGAATAACAATAGGCATAGTCGGTACCTGAGCTTGTGCTGGTGGAGCATCCCCACTGGAGCCTGATCATGAACTGGGGCAGGGGGTGGATCTGCAGGTGTTTCCCTAGCTGCTATACCAGCTACACCCCTACCCCTACCACGACCTTGACCACATCCTCGACCTCTTGTGGCCCCAACTGGTGGTACTAGTAGTCGTCTATCCTGACCGATAGCACGTGTCCTCACCATCTGTGGGAGAATAGAATAATAGCACGTGTCCTCACCATCTGTGGGAGAATAGAATAACAGAAGTTAGTTAGTAGAGTCAACCGATTCGCATGACAACAATTCAAGAATATGAAGTTTTTCTTCAAGGTTCTGCAGCCTCCCGAGGATAAGTACAGATGTCTCCGTATCGATCTGCGAGACTCTACTAAACCTTCTCATGACCCGTGATACCTATGTAACCTAGGCTCTGATACCAACTTGTCACGATCCAAAACTAACCCGGTCATGATGGTGCCTATCGTGAAACTAGGCCAGCCACTTATTTCCACAAACTCCATTTTTTGATTTAACTAAAAGTCCTAAATACCTACGGGAATATATAAGTAAAGGGACGGGTAGAGCACGCATAAGATACATCTTAAGGTTGCTAGAACACTTTAGGCTATGACCCCAGGGTGATTGGGTAGTAAAAGGATATGATGATCTGTGCACTAATGCCACATGTAGCCCCTCTAGTTGAGGAAGGATTACCGAGTATTGTACAGATATGATCCTATAGGCTAACAAACCTAGGACTTCCCTTATTTTATTTACATATGTGTGCTTAGACTGCTTATCTGCTAAAATTCCTTTATCTTACATATGTGCTTAGACTGCTTATCTGTCAAAATTCCTTTATCTTATATGTGTGCTTAAACTGCCTATTTGTTAAATGACTAATTCACATAATTGAGTTCGTGTTACATCCCATACTTTTCTACATTGGATTTGTCATAAGAAAGTTGATATAAGTTAATGGAAAGGAGTATTTTTGAGGTTTTAAGTATTTTTGATATTCCAAACTAGTGATAAGCAAGTGTTATGAAGGTCAGAAGGTAAACAAATCGAAGAAATTGACTATCGCTGAAGTTTGACATTTTGAGGTGAAATAAGGTCCAAGCTATAATACCCCGTAGTTATGGACTAGTGCTATAACACATGACCATGATAGTAAGGTATATGAAGTATACTAGTATTTAAGTGAAATGAGACTTAGAAATTATTATGTGGCTTATTGATGTCACGACCCTAAATCAGACCCGGTCGTGATGGCGCCTATCGTGAAACTAAGACAGCCGGCACAAACCCCAATCTAACTAATCAGTTATAATAATTCATTTAAACTCATTAATAAGCTAAAATCCCAAAATAAAGAGTAGAATAGAACAATGCGGAAATGAACACAGTCCGACATCGGGGTGTCACCAATCATGATCATCTAAAACCCGTCTAAGAGAATGAAAAGATAACACAGTCTAATACAAAGCTAGAACAAAGTGAAATAAAGATAGGAAGGAGAAGCACTAGGCTGCGACCGCCGAGCAACTCTCTAGTCAACTCCGAACAAGCCTGCTAGAAAGCAAATCAGCACTCGCTAGCGTGACCTGAGACTCCTGGATCTACACACAGGGTGCAGGGAGTAATGTGAGTATGCCAACTCAGTAAGTAATAAAAGTAAAGGCAGCTGTGTGATAAGAAAACATGTAAAACACAACATGATGCTACAACAGAACAATATAAAACCAGAACAACACAATAAAATAGTAAAGGCTCGTAAAAACACCTTAATTTAGTGAAAACCTCTTTAAAACATTTTTAGTAATTCAAACGAGTGATGAAAACTGGGAGAAATGGGAAGAAACACAATTTAGCCCCTCGGGCAAAATACCGGCAGAACCATCCCCTCCGGCTATCTCACAATCATTCGTATCAGCCCCTCGAGCAATAACATGAAACAATAACCGCCCCTCGAGAAATAACACATCTCACACTGGGTACCCTCGCTCACTAGGGGTGTACAAACTCCTGGAGGGGCTCCTTACAGCCCAAGCGGAATATCAAGCCATCTCATGGTGCAATCAAATCAGGCCCTCAGCCTCATAATCATGAATCAGTACAACACTACTGTAGCGCGCAAGCCGATCTTGTAATATCCTCACAACACTATCCATCAGCCTCACTAAGTCAAAAATCTCTCAAGCCACTTGGGCAACAGTAAAACATGATGCTTAGCCCAAAAATATCATCTAAAAATATCAAAACGGAGTAAATATGGCTGAGTTATAAAAATAGTAGAATACAGCATGACTGAGTATGAATACGAAATCAAAACAGTGAGGAGTAGTAGCAAAAATCCCCTGAGGGTCCAAAATAGTTGGCACGAGGCCCAATATGGCATTCAGTCCAAAACATGATAAAACTTTCTAAAACATAGTGATAACAAACTGTTTTCAATATAATACGCGGTTTAACAGTCATACGGGACGGACTAAGTCACAATCCCTAACAGTATATGACCCCACACTCATTATCTAGCGTGTGCATCACCTCAAAGTAGCACATCGATATGAAATCTAGGGTTTCATACACTCATGACATCATTTACAATCATTACTTACCTCTATTCGGTCCAAACTCTAGCTTGCGATGCCTTTGCCTCTCGACTCTGCCTCCGGATGCTCCAAATCTAACAAAAAACATATTTATACCATCAAAATATGCTAATGGGACAAGCCACTCGAAAATAACTAATTTACATCAAAAATCCTGAAATTGGTCAAACCTGATCCTCGGGCCCACGTCTTGGAATCCGACAAAATTAACATCATCGGAATCCTTATCCTCTCACGAGTTCATGCATAGTAACTTTACCAAAATCCAACCACAAATGACCCCTCAAATCCTTAATTTTAGGTCTCCAAATACAAGTCCTAGTTCTTTAATTTCAACCACTAATTTTCCATAAAGTACAAGCATAATCCGTGAAATAACACCATAGAAATGAGTTTAATGATAAAAAATCTTACCTCAATGAAGTTCCCATGGATTACCTCTTCAAAATCCCCCAAAAAGCTCCAAACTCGATTTAAAATGGTGAAGAAAGCCTGAAAATTATGAAGGAGGGTTTATAGACATTCTGACCTAGGGATACCACACCTACGACCTCAAACACGCACCTGCGGTCCATAGGTCGCACCTGCGGAATTCACTTATCCGCCAAACACCGCACCTACGGTGAAATACCCGTACCTGCACCATCGTAGGTGCGCTCAGCTCCACGCTTCTGTGATTCAATCTCCCATATCCAGTTCTGCATCTGTGACCCACCGGGTGCTTTTGTGAACCCGAACCTGCGGTCCCCAAGCCGTAGGTGCGGTTATGACAGGCTTTAGCAGCTTGAGCTACAACTTTCCAAGTCCAACTTCCTGTCAACCATCCGAAATCACCCTGAGGCCCCCGAGACCCCAAATAGAAGAAATATGCCACTATCCAAACTTATACCAATCTTTGAAACACCTAAAACAACATCGAATAAACCAGATAACATCGGATTAAATCCTAAGGTTTTAAATCCTAAGGTTCCAAAGACTTTCGAATTCCGCTTTTGATATAAAAGTCTATCAAATCTCGTCCGAATGACCTAAAATTTTGCACACACACTGAAAATGACACAACAGACCTACTCTATCTTTCAGAATTCTATTTTACCACTATATAAAAATCTCACCTTTCAACCTGAAATGCCAAAATTCCAATTTTGCTAATTAAAGCCTAAATCTACTCCGAAACTCCAAAACATATCCTTATCACGCTCTTAAATCCCAAATCACCTCCTGAAACTATATAAATCATGAATACAAAAATCCGAGATCGTTTGCACACACGTCAACTTTCGGTTGATTTTTCTAACTTAAGGACCAACTTACGAGACTAAGTGTCTCAAACCTTACCAAACCGTTCTGGATTTGAACC
This sequence comes from Nicotiana glauca, assembly GCA_026770625.1. NCBI lineage: Eukaryota > Viridiplantae > Streptophyta > Magnoliopsida > Solanales > Solanaceae > Nicotiana > Nicotiana glauca. Next base: position 68,511 of record MU679317.1, on the reverse strand, counting down.
GAGTAACCCGATACCAGATAACACGGATAAACAAAGCATAAAGAAGCAGAAATGGGGGAAACAGAGCGGTAACTCATAAAATGACCGGCCGGGTCGTTATATCCTCCCATCTTGAACAAACTTTCATCCTCGAATGGGTCAAGAAACATACCTGAAGTCTCAAATAGGTAAGGATATCTGCTCCGTATCTCCTTCTCGGTCTCCCAGGTAGCATACTCCACGGGCCGACCTCTCCGCTGCACTTTCACTGAAGCTATATCCTTTGACCTTAAATATCAAACCTAACGTTCCAAAATAGCCACTGGCTCCAGATCGTAAGTCAAATCACCATCCAACTGAATCGTGCTGAAATCCAAAACGTGAGACAGATCGGCAATATACTTTTAGAGCATAGAAAAATGAAATATTGGATGCACACTCGACAAGATGGGTGGCAAAGTAAGCTCATAAGCCACCTTCCCAATCCTCCGAAGTATCTCAAATGGCCCAATGAACCGATGACTCAATTTACCTTTCTTCCCAAATCTCATAACACCCTTCATGGGAGAAACCTTTAATAGAACCTTCTCACTAACCATGTAGTACACATCCCAAACCTTCCTGTTAGCATAACTCTTTTGTCTCAATTGCGCTGTACGAAGCCTCTCCTGAATCACCTTTACCTTGTCTAAAGCATCCTGCACCAAGTCTGTACCTAGTAGCCTAGCCTCACCCGGCTCAAACCAACTGACCAGAGATCTACACCATCTCCCATACAAAGCCTCATATGGAGCCATTTGAATACTTGACTGATAACTGTTGTTATAAACAAACTCTGCGAGTGGTAGAAACTGATCCCATGAACCTCCAAAATCAATGACACAAGTTCGCAATATGTCCTCCAACCTGAGGGCAAAAATCTTTGCTCAACTCAACCTGAGTACCCAACACTCGTTGCACGGCTCTCCAAAATTGTGAAGTAAACTGAGTACCTCTGTCTGAAATGATGGAAACTGGGACACCATGAAAATGAACAATCTCCCGAATATAGATCTCTGCCAACCGCTCTGAAGAATAGGTAGCACACACAGGAATGAAGTGTGTGGACTTGGTTAGCCGATCCATAATTACCCAAATAGCATTGAACTTCTTTAAAGTCCGCGGTAGTCCAACTACAAAGTCTATGGTGATCCGCTCCCATTTTTACTTTGGAATATCCATCTGCTAAAGTACGCCGCCTGGTCTCTGATGCTCATTTCACTTGCTGATAATTGAGACACCGAGCCACAAATCTGTGATGACCCGACACGTCGTCTCAGAAGTCACCGCTCCATTTTCCCTATTTTCTACTTCTTTATGCTTCATTATCAGTATCGTGTGTGAACGAGTTAGTTTGGATTGATATTAGAAGGAAATGAGACACTTAGTCTCTTTAAGGAAAGCTTAGTTTGGAAAAGTCAACTGGATATTGACTTTTGAGTTAGAAAGCGTGGATGTGATTTTCGATGATTTGGTTAGCTTTGGGGGATGATTTGTGACTTAGGAGTGTGACCAGAAATAATTTTGGATGTCCGGTGTAGAATTAGGCTTGAATTGGCGAAGTTAGTATTTTGGCGAATTTCGGTTGATAGGCGAGATTTTTATATGAGAGTTGGAATGGAATTCTGAGAGTTGCTGTAGCTTCTTTAAGTGATTTGGGATGTGTGTGTAAAATTTTAGGTCATTTGGAGGTGTTTTGGTTAGGCTTTTGATCGAATGCGTATTTCAAAAGTTTTTGAAGAACTTAGGCATGAATTCAATGATAATTGATGGTTCTGGTGTTGTTTGAGGTATTTTGAGGATTGTAACAAGTTTGGGTGATGTTTTAGGATGTGTTGGTGCTTTCGGTTGAGGTCCCGGGGGCCTCGGGTGTGTTCTGGATGGTCAATCGGACCAATTTTGGCATTTGGGAGTTGCAAGTTTTTCAGTTTAGTGTTGTAGAGGTTTAACCTTTCACATTCGCGTAGGGTGAGCCGCAAACGCATAGAAGGAATTTGAGGGCCAAGAATTTAGGCCTTCGCGTTCGCGTTTGAGGCCTCACGATCGCGGAAGGTTAGGAGATCAGGCATCGCTTATAAGGGTTGGGGTCCAGTGGTGAGTTGTCCTTCGTGTTCGTGGTTGAGGGACACGTTTCCGTAGGTATAGGGAACCAGGGCTTCGAGTTTGCGTGTGGGATACCAAATTCACAAAGGGTAAATTGGTCAGTGGAAAAGTTTGTTCATCGCGAATGCGAGTGGACCCTCGCGTTCGCATAGAGTAAAATGTTAGCTGGCAAAAGGGTTTTTAATGATATTTCATCCGCTAGCCTAAGTTATTTTCCTCCATTGTTGAGCACCTTGAGAGCTTTTTGGGAGGAATTGAAGAGGGTTTCGACTGAGATTTATTGGAGGCGAGTCCTATGAACTAAAAACACGATTATATTGTGAAATTAACCTTGGAATTCCTGGAAACTTGGCTAAAGTGGAAAGAACAAGGGCTTGAGTTTTTGAAATTTTAAATTGGGATTTGAAGGGCCATTTCAGCTCGGATTTGAGAGTTCTTGATATGTATGGACTCGTGGCGAGATAAGGAACCCGTTGATATGAAAATTTCTGAGATTTGAGAAGTGGGCCCGGGGCTCGGGTTTTTCTAATTTCGAGATTTTTGGTGAAAAAGGGAGGGTCAATCATGCATGCAAAGGGGTAGATACCATGTTCATAGGGAATTAATACTTCTGAAATTCTGCATTTCATATAGATACCATGTTCATACGGAATTGCTAGTTCTGAAATTCTGTATTTCATATGGATACCATGTTCATAAGGAATTACTACATCTGAAATACTGCATCTCATATAGATACCATGGCAATAGGTTTTTCTACACTTCACATAGATATCATGTCTATAAGTCATCTCTGAAATTCTACATATAGATGATATGCCTATAGGAGCTATCAACCAAACCCGAATCGTCAATTCTAAAAAGAAGTGGCAATAACATTCCTGCAATCGACAATTCTTTTCTGCAATCAGTTTACTTCATTCTAAGCTAATAGACATCATGCTTATAGGGTCCATTTAATACCTAGGCAAGCTTTAGGGTAAAAACTATAACTGCATCAGTTTTTGATAATTACAACCAGCAGGCAGGCCTAATTCCGACTTCTTATCTGAAAATATATGATAAATCAGCCTGCCTTAATGTTCAAGTTTTAATTCAGACCATAACCAGTATGTGTAAGACATGCTTAACTATATGCTTTCCTTTGATTCAAGGAGGTTTATTTGAGCCGTACTTGCTTAATTGCTTTCCCAATACTTGCCGTATATGTTTTGATTGTCGCCTTAGCATTTTATCCTTTGAAAACTCTCAAAAGACCCCAACTCCCTCCCCTTTAGGATTAGTAGTCCCATATACCTCCGGGACTGATAGGATTGGGACGGGTAGTAGCATGCAATAAGTAACGATACTATTCCGTGCTTTAATACTTTAACTGGGTGGGAAGGGTAGATATGGATATGATGACCGGTGCGCTAATATCCCGTGCGACCCCTCTTCTGAGGAGTGATTGCTGGATATTGCATTGATGTGATCCATATTAATTATAAACCTAGGACTCCCCTCCCTTTTTGTGTTTTCTTACTTATTTTTTCTATAAGTTGTTTAAATCTTTTTCACAAAATTCTGCCTTATCTTTTTCTCAAATAAGTTTAAACTTGTGTGCAAGCCCCTTTATTTGAGCCCTAATTCCTTATTTTTAAAGTCACAATTATAACATGGCCGGGACCACACTAGTGGATCTTGAGGGGTGCCTAATACCTTCCCCTCGAGATAATTTCTAGCCCTTGCCCGAACTCTGGTTTCTTCAACTCAAACCCTCTTAGTGTCCTAATGCACTTAATCATTAGGTGGCGACTCTTCAAACTTTAAAACCCAATTACCAAAAGGGAACGAGTTGTCCTCCCAAATATCACAAGCCCGATTTCGACTTTAGAAAAAGGGGCATCGATAGCAGTACCACCTTTTCTACCGATCCGCATTCTCTCCTCACTATCTCGAGGTGTCCCTCTCCTATTGATGAAGTGAGCCTCGATGCATGCTCCCAATGGCCCTCAATAGTGGGAGGTGTCTCTAACAAAGAGTCCCTCCTCGAGACAAAACATATTGAGGTTAGCTCGCCGAACGCCGGTGGTATACCACCAACCAAGCGGGAAGCAGAGGCAGAACTCTCCTCTTCTTGGTGAACGGGTTTGGGCGTAGAAGCCATAACTATGGTGAAAAAAGAGAAGGGAAATGAAAACTTAGGCGAAAGCTTAGAATTAAAATTGTTAAAGAGCAAACACAAGGAAGGAGAATTCTATAAAAAAAGATAGCTCCTCAAAGTAGAAGAATCCTTAAATAAGGGGAGAGCAAACTCATATATAGAGCAAGCGGCGACTGTTCTCCTACTTTCAAGGCCAATTAATTCTAACTGAGCCATTATCACTTTATGAGAAGTGTACTTTCGGGAACATCTCGGTCACTTCATAACCATGCCATAAGATTGACATTGTCATACAATGTTTGAGGGGTCAAAGATTCCCATGCCAACCTAGCCTCGAGATGGTGCCCGATCTCGAGGATCGCTATTACCATAACGATGAGATCTAAAGAGCCATCAACACCAATCTAGCCTCAAGATTGTACCCGATCTCAAGGATTTCCATGAAAATAAAATTAGGCTCTAAGGAGCTATCAGCATCAATCTAGCCTCGAGATGGTGCCCGATCTTGAGGATCTGTATTACTAAAGCTATGAGCTTTAAGAATCTATCCACATAAACCTAGCCTCGAGATGGTACCCAATCTCGAGGATCTCTGCTATTGCAAGTGCGAGTCATCCACCCGATTCTTTGGCCCCTTGGCTACTTGAGCCCGAATAAGTTCTCACTCAAGGGTTATTCACAAAGCGTCAGGGCTATCTCTATTTTGAGCTCGAGCCAACTCCTGCTCGATTGTTAAGCCCATGGGCTACCCGAGTTGAGCCAATTCTCACTCAGGGATTATTCATAAAGCACCAGAGCTACGTACACCTAAAAGTTCAATTTGAATGCCTTCTCGATTGTTTTAAGCCTGAGGTCCACCCGAGTTTGAATGCATCTGCACTCAGAAACTATTTATAACGCCTTAAGGCTATATTAATTTTAAACTCACGGCCAATTTTTGCTCAGTTGGAGGCCACCAGAGGGTAAGCAAACTCTCACTCGGGGGCTATTTGTAAAGGCCTAGTGTTATATTTATTTTCAGATGGTCAAGCAAACTTGCACTCGAGGACTAGCTGCGAGGCCTAACAAGTCTAAGCCTTATTCCAAAGAGAATCAAGACCCTGTTCTCACTCAACTCAAACTCAGAGGTCCCGGCAACCTTGGTTCGTATCGGATCAATCTAGGCTTTGTCTGAGGGATGACAAAGAATTTCAAAGAACATCATACTAACCAATCAAGAACCAAAGGAATTCCTATGTCCGGGTCCAGTATTCGGACGGATCGATAAAGTTGCACGCTTGGATTTTTCAAACACAGGAAAAAGGGGGATCCAACACAAGGCAAAGGCAGATTGAAAGAAACTTTTTGCATTAATTAATGATGATTACAAAAGCCCAAGGGAGGTCCTTACACAGAAATAAAGAAGAAAAATACAACAACTAAAGAGCCTAATCTACATTCGAGGGTACATCCTCGGGAGTGACATTTGTGAGAATCGTTTCCTTGGGTACCCCATTTTGATCTTCCAAATGACGTCTTTGAGAATCTCCTCCGAAGTAGCAATGGATGAGAAAGAGGATGTAGCCAACAAAAAAGCAAAAAGGCAGGGAAAATTATGGTTTGGTGAAAAAATTTAGCGAGTATGGGTCTCGCCAGCACTACTATTGGGAAGCCACTTCTTGAGACATTGAACTGGTGTGGAATGCAAAAGTTAGTAGATAACGCCACCTCACTCTATGGAAAGCAAAATGAGTGAAGCGCCACACCAGGTTGAAGTTAAGAGAGATGAGTAGGAGTTCACAGTCCACATATCCTCCGATTCAGGAATATTTTAAAGCCCATCTCTCATTAGTTTGGGCCAACAACAACAAACCAGTACGATCGCACTCAGTGGGGAAACATTCTTAAAAAGAGCCATAGCATATCTGGCAAAACTGTTGCCGTGTGACCTTGCAGTCATGGGCTTGAACCATGGAAAATATAGTGTGGATGAGGATGAAGAGAAGAAAAAGTTTAAAGGCTGTTGAAAAATGACTGGATGGAATTTTGGTTCAAGAAACCTATTATTTACAGAAAGGCAGTAACGTAACCGATAGAGCAATCAATGCCTTTGGGGAACGTATCAACAGGCGCAATCAATGCCTTTGGGGAATGTATCAACATGCGCAATCAATGCTTTTGTGGAAAATGGATCGGCGGGATATTACCACTTTTGGGAAAATAAACTAGCAGTGTATTGAATGCTTCTAGGCAGATAAACTGATGGAATGTTTCAGTCATCACAAAAGCTTACGTCATAGGAATGACGTCACCGTGAGAGGCTCGAGAAAGTCGATGCCAAAGATGTTTATCATTTTCGTTCTAAGAAACACATGAACTATCTGTATACAGCTAAAATCGGAGAGTTAGATTTTACGATCATTACGACATTCCATAGCTATCTTTGGAGGGCTCGAGGCGCAGCTTGAGGATCGAACTCGAGGGTTCCTAAACGTTGACCCAGGTCAGTACAAATCAGTAGCTATGATGAGCGAGTGGGAGACTCCCAAGGCAAGTGGTTAAAGCTGACTACTCCTGCAAGAATAGTGCAAGTCCGTACCGGACTAGTTGTATCAGCTACTTTCATTTGTGATGATTATACATGTACCATGTTTGAATTTCCCTCTTTTATTCTATATAATGGGGACCCTTGTCATTTATTGCACTCAAGATATTCAATACAAGAACAAGAACACTCTCTGCTCTAAACGACATGTACCATGTTTGGATTTCCCTATTTTATTCTATCCTAAATTGCCTAAACTCCTTTTGCAAAATGTCTGGTCAAAAAATGAACTTGTCAAAGTCAAAACTAATTGTTTCAAAAAATTGTCGTCCCTCTACCAAAAAGGAGTTGTCCAAGCTATTCAACATAAAAATCAGTAATAGTTTTGGCAAATATTTAGGTTATCCTATAACAAACACCAAACCTAGACCTTTGGATTACCATTCATCCCATATAAAATGGCTAGCAAAATGGCTTCGTGGAAATCCAAATTCTTTAACATGGCAGGTAGGATAACACTTGTATCAACTTCTCTCAATAGTATTCCTAACCATGTCATGCATTATAACTATCTGCCTATTAAGATTATCAAGAATATTGATAAAATTCAAAAAAATATTTATCTAGGGATCCATAGTTACTTCTAAGAAAATTCACCTTCTATATTGGGATACTTTGACAAAAAAGAAGAAGGATGGGGGTATTTGTACTCATTCAGCGAAGGATAAAAACCTAGTGGCACTAGCTAGTCTATTTTGGAGACTCCTTCACAACCCCCAACTTCCTTGGTCCCAAATTCTTTCATCTCTTTATGATATTTCCAAAAATTTTAAAACTACTTCCTTTATTTGGAAAAGTGTCATTAAGGATTGGAAGATTTGTAACAAAGGTCTAAAATGGATCCCTCATTCAAACTCTCCCATGAACATTTGGGATTCCAATTGGATCCCCAAAACCTCATCTCTTAGGAGCGAAATAGAGGGCCCTCTTACCATTTCTAGTGAAAGACTTAGTATTAAAGATAATTGGCTACGTAAAAAATGGGAATTAACAAAAATCTCCTTTCAAATCCCTCCCCATATAAAAAATTTCCATTCTCTCTTTTCATCCCAACCGAAGTAATCATGGCATTTGTTATTGGGATTTGACAGGAAATGGAATTTTTACAACAAAGACTTACTACAAACTGATTAATCCTAATGCTAACAATTTGGTAAATTTGGATTGGATTTGGAAGTCAAATTGTCCCAACAAGATAAAATTTCTTCTATGAAAATGTCTCCATAATAGGCTTCCCACGCACCATTAGTTATATCACATAGGTTTGAACTTTGATCCAATATGTCCAGTATGAAAAAAAAGAGGAAACTCTTGAACATATTTTCGCAACTTGTTCTGCTGTCAGTATGTATTGGACAACTCTAGGGCAGACTTTTTCTCGGGCTAAAAGGAACACTCAGTGGATTCATAGTATTAGAAACCTAAGTTCCTCTACCCCCCTACCTATCTTGAGATAAACTCTTCCCCTTTGTCATGTGGAGCATTTGGGGAAATAGAAACAATAATAACCACAACAATATGGCCCTTAAATGCCATCAATCGCATGAAATCTCCATTGCTTTAGAGTACAAATCTTCTCACTTCAAAAGAAACCTTAGTGGCCCAATCCCATACTATCAAGATTGCATGGCACAAACTCTCTTCAAATTTTTTCAAACTAAACATAAACGGAGCCTTTTAGCATAACTTACATTTAGGAGGTATGGGTGGTATTTTTAGAGACCATAGAGGAGACTGGGTAATGGGTTTCTAACACTACAAACCCTCGACTTCCCCTCTTCAATATGAACTAGAGGATTTAAAGATAGGTCTTTCAATCGCTCTCTGTCATGATTATTCTCCACTGGTGCTGGAACCAGATGAAACGAAGGACATCAAATTATTACATTCAAATTATATGCCTTACAACTCTACTATTATTGATTGTAGGTGGTTAATGCACCACCTGAAGCAACTGAAGATCATCTATAATTTTCGGGAGAGAAATAAGGCAGCTTAGAAGATGGCTAAGGAAGGACTCAAGCATGCACGAAAATACTAACTTTTTGTCAATCCATTGCCTTTAGTATTAAATAAGCTAGCAATGGATAGAAATGGTTGTGTATTTTCTTAAAAATGTCAGTACTCGTATGTGTTTTAGTTTGGCCAAAATAGGAAATTTGAATGTCCTCGAGGCTTGTTCTTTTGTTAAGGATGTAACTGTCAATACTTCGTAATGGTTTAAATAAATTATCTTTTTCAGTCCAAAAAAAGTCCATGTTGCAAAAAAAAGCTTGCAAAGAAACACACTTGTCTTTCACGCTATGTATGTTTCTAAGTTTGCCTTCAAAGATTCTATTGTTTCTCTCGGTCTAAATTATCCACCAAAATGACCATGGAAATGTTGTTGAAATTTTTACACAATTTAATTAAAAAATTAAATATAAATAAATTACACAAATTATATACAACTATACATATATTATATATAGATTTTACATATATTATACCTATATCGACTATTTTAATTTAAGCATTTGAGTAAGTGGCTATTTAAGTTAATTTTCAATAATATTTCAAAGCTTGTGTGTCTTTCAATGGAGACCATCTCTTCGAAAAAGACAGAAGAGATGTAACCGACACCTTTCAAAGAGGAGGAGGAAAAATAAATTAATTGCATTCATATACTAAAAAGGATAAAAAAAGGAACAAAATCAAACAAACACATGACACAAATAAAAATATAAATAAAGAAGACTCAAAAGACAGAAGAAACATTTAAAAAAGACTCAAAAGTTCTTGGTATGGCCATGGAGTGACCGTAGGTAGGAGCAGTTGTTGGAAAGGCAGAACCAACCGTGTTTTCTCCAATATGATGATGATGATAGGCATGCTTTCCTTCCAACTTCTCCCCAGCATGCCTAGCATTGGATTCATGAAGCTCCATCTTAGCCTCTGCTTCCTTTGCTTCCTCTCTCTCTTTTGGCACGTCCTTCTCTTCCTTTGTCCTCGATGTCCCTTTCTCTACCTGCAAATAAATTTTATATTATGTAGTATTAGCGAATAAAATAAAAAAATACTACAAAACTAAAAATACTTATTTCAGACATTTTCTTCAGCTTTTGCTTTAAACTTGTCAACATGCTCCTTTGTTGTTGCTGCTGCGTTACTTACTTTCTCCTTTACCGCATGCATATCTTAATTCTTCTTCCTTTTGCCTTCTGCACTGTAGTAATATTGAGCTATCTAGTGTGTTAGTGTAGGGCTTGATACTATGTATCTTTTGCAATTTAAGTAAAGAGTTAGTTATGTATATCTGCGGGAGTTGCCACATGTCCTCCATGCAACCTCCCACTTCTAGTTTGATGCCATATCTAGCTAGCATATCATGTCGTAGAGCTTCACTATTTCTTTTACTATAAATTCCTATATATTATTTATGGATCAGAGAGGTTTTTTTTGTTGTTAAAATCATGTATTGCATTTATTTATGACAGAAAGTTACAAAGAGGGGACTGGACGTAAAGTTATAATTCCCTGTAAGTCCAAAAGTAAGTACGATATGACAAAGGGTGGAGGATTATCAAGAACTAAAATATCGGAAAACTGTGTATGATTTAGCTTCTTGCCAAAATGTGCCAAAGATCCACGACGCCATTACCCTCCCAATAGGTGTGCTGGACCGGTGGTATATGTTAGTCACGCAACATCAACCTGCAAGCATCAAATAAATGTGAATATTTTGGGATACCAGTTGGTATATAAGTACTTGCGTCAGTTTCCACTGTGAGTGGGGAGCAAGTCGTTTGTGATAGGAAGTTGTAGTCCATAGAAGAGAGCAAGCAATTCATCTTAGAGGATAGACATTTGATACAAGATCTTGGAGTAACCAATGATCCATGTTCCATCATGATTGCGAATTGATCCGCCCGCCCCATCACAGCTAGTGATGGAGTCGAAAGCACCATCTATATTGAGTTTGTAGGTATATGAGGGTGGTGCCATCCATTTGACCTGAATGTTGTGGTTTGGGCGGGGGTTGGGTAATTTATGGCTTAGGTAAGCATTTTCGGTCAACTGGATGGCAATTTTTTTGGGGGTTCACAAGGATAGTGTAATGATTGAACAGATTATGATTGAGTGTAAGGCAAATATTCCATAGAATGAATGGATAAATGAACTGCAGAGGTTGTTTGGGATGGTGAGAAAGAGTAGAGTGGAGGCTAATTGGTTTTGAGGAGGTACATATGCATTACAAACATTGTGCATGATTGTCGGGTGGTATGGACAGGTGAAAGTGATGTCAAATTTGAATGGCCAGTGGGCACGTAGTGAAGATATCAATTAAATATTCCGATGTGTGGGAACAAAGAGTACAATGTGCGTTGCGGATGATGTTTCTGGATGCTAACAGTTGTTTTGTGAGTAAAGTACGGTAGAGGAAAAGACAAAGAAAATGCTTAATTTTATTAAGAGTAGGGAGATTCCATATTCAATTGTATGGGAAGGAGGTGGGAGGGTGAGGTTGACTAAGGAGGAATAAATGATAAGCAGAGGAAGTGGAGAAAAGTCCATTGGAATTAGGGTGACAGTGGGGTAAGTCATCCATAGTGGTGTTAGCATTGATGAAGGTGTTGTGAATAAGGAGGCGAATATGGGTTGGTAAGAATAAGGAGAGTAAAGTTAGATCAAAGGTTGGTGTCTTGAAGATGTGGCTCAAAGTGAGTGAATATTCATGTTGATGAAGGGGTCCATGTCGTCCTAAAGCCCATAAGTCATTGTATTCCCTCTTAAACACCACAAAAGTACCACAACCGAGACACCCACTCTGAAGAGACCATCGGTGAATCCGTAGTTGTTTCCTTGAACTCTTTGATACTGAAACGTAAAACCTCAAATTATACAGACATATCGCAAGTCTCAACCAGAGACGGATCCATGATTGGAAGTTTAAGGGTTTCTATTGTAATATTAAATTAATATACAATAATAATTCACACTAATGTATTTATTGATATTTAATAAATTTTTTAATAAAAATACAGGGTCTATGCAAAAGTTATTGGGTTCCCGGAAACCCAGCAACTATACTCTACATTTGCCACTGGTCCCAAAACCACCCAATGCAATAAAAAATCTTATCCTTTTTGACAAATTTTCGAAATCCCTCGAACACCACATATGAACCATGAATCCATTACAACCCTCTCCAGAGTTATGCACCCTATTTTAATCTCAAATGCACCGTCCAAACAAACCGACAACCTGTGCTCCATCATCACACTAATACCCTAAGAAATATCCCCATCTTAAAGCAACCGAGTAAATTCCTACTCCATGAATATTACATTTGTCATGAATAACAAACTCAAATAATTTCATGATTTTCATATACCCATAAAGTGTAATATAACCCATATCCAGAAATTTTCTTACTCGAGTCATCCTCAATCTCAACCTCTACAAGTCATAATTGATTCACAATTATGCCTCAAGTTGAAACCAATACAACACATAACTATTCAATTAAATCGTCGATAACAGACTCCCCTACTTGGCTTTAGGCCATAGAACAAAACATTTAATAACTCACAATACCCGTATTCTATTACTGCCATAAATTCGCACTAAAATTCAACTAAATCCTTCATAAGCTCATGCAACAATAACCATAAAATACCTCAAATAATCTTCTAAGCTTGCATCAATCCTCTTGACTGTCAAGTTAACTTCCTCAACCGATCCAAACTAAAATGCAACACATATAATCCACTAGCAGAAGAAAAACTCCCCACAGAGACATCATAAGAATCACAACCTCATAACATCCCGCAGGAGATAACCTATCTACTTAGGCTGGTATTTCTCTATACCTATTTATGGCACAACTACAATGCAATCATTAAATATTCCCGAGTCCCAACTCGTCAACAAAACATAAGAATACCCTTCAATCCGCAAATGAACAACATGAACGATCTCTCAACACGCTCACTCGAGACTGTACAACGTATCAAGATAGAAATAAAGAACCCAATAATCCTTCTCAAATCCCAAGTAAACTCTTCTCGTCACATCCAAACCGTTTGAACACATCCCACAGTCAGGTTATGCTCATCATATAGCCACCAAACCACTCATTGAGCCACCAGTCCCCCTCCTAGAGACACTACCGAACATTCACATCTAATATCACATGCTCACACAATAGAAACCACCAAGCCCAAGCTGTGGTTGCAACCTAACATCAAATCCTCCAGGCTGGCCTATCTTCACAACTCACAAAACATATCTCACAAATTATCCAAAACATCACGAGGCATCGTTCAAAGCATATCGAGTGCTCAACATAGCATACGAGTGTGTGGAAGGAATTCAAAGAGATAAGCTTCAAGATAAATCAATGCTGCATGATATGGAAAGAAAGATGTGAAGTTTATCCTTGATGCCATGTAGCCCCTCGAAGATATGTATAGACGTCATCATACAAATCCGCAAGACTCTACTAGACACTTGCTCATGACTCGTAGAACCTATGAGCCTAGAGCTCTGATACCAACTGTTCACGATCCAAAATCCATTATTCGTGATGACACCTAACCCAACCTGCTAAGTAAGCCAACTAATATTCAACATATTCCGAATGAAATTAATGAGAAATAAATGATAAAATAACAGAACTCTTATATAACAATCCAAAGACTGGCAGTACAAGTCATGAGACACTAAGACTTTGATTTACAAGCTGAAATGAAATAGTTAAAACATCTATTTGGAATGTACATGAATAGAACTCGAATCTAAAGCTACTAAGGACAAGTGATATCCATAACTAGAATGTATGTACATCTTCAATGTCAGCTCTCGCCATGCATAACAACATAAGTTCCAAGATCTGCATGCAAGGTGCAGAAGTATAGTATGAGTACAACCGACCCCATGTACTCAATAAGTATCCTAACTTATCACAGCGAGGTAAATAAAGCACAAATGATACTCACTCACACATGTAGACTTCATAATTTCAACAAGTATAGAACAAATATGTGACCAAATTAGGAAAATTTAAGGTAAAAACAACTTTGATGCTCACAACTCTTTATTTTAAATTGTTCTATTCAGTAAAAAAATCCAGCATATAAAGAAGATATGCAATTAAATCAGGTAACAATCAAGGAGATTGCAAGTAAAGATGAAATGCAATAACTAGTTATCAGTTCATTGTGGCGTGCAACCCAATCCAATAACCATAAGCCAATAAGGCCTGTTACGGCTTACAACCCGATTCAATAATAGTAACCAAATCTCCCAGTGCTCATATAAATAAGAAAGCCATCAGTTTCTCACAATCTACTTATACACCATCAAAAGAGAAACATGAGAAGGTGACCCAGGGGGATGGATCCTTATCCACCCGCAAGCACGACCAATTCAACGTGCTACCAGGCCGACATGGTCACAGGATCAGTTTAATAATATGCTCGGTATGGTCACATGCTCAATGTGATAGATCCGCCTGATGTAGTCAAAGGCTATATCACCATCCGCTCGATGTGGTCACAGGCGTATCAACACAATCTATTCCAGTTTGGTCACAAGCATGTCAACACAATCCATCAGGCATGGTCACAAGTGTATCAACACAATCCATCCGGCATGGTCAAAAGCAAATAAACAATCTGCCCGGTGTGGTCATAGGCATAACAACACAATCTGATGGCGTGATCACATGCATAATAATATAATCTGCCCGGTGTGGTCACATGCATAACAATATAATCCTCTTGCCTTGGTCACATGCATAATAACACAATCCGCCTAGCATGTCATAGGCATAACAATACAATCCGCCTGGGGTGGTCACAAGCATAACAATGCAATCTGGTCGGTGTGGTTACAAGCATAACAACACAATCTGCCGGCGTGGTCACATGCATCCAGTGCTTTCACGATCCGGATTTTCCAACGTCGGAATCATGATGGTGCCTACTCATGAAAGCTAGGCAAGCCAACTACTATAATTTTAACACATTAGCAATCAACGTAAAATAATTACTTAGCATTATAAAAATATAAATGTCATTTTCTGTATAGATAACGTGATTATGTATATGGATGGGCTATTATTGCAAAATATACACTTATAGTCTTCAAATGCGAATGTAATTGTAGAAAATGCAAATAAAATAACTGAACACTTATATGAGCATAAAATGATGAATTTAGATGATAAAGTCATCATAAAGTAATATGATGGACAATTATCTAATATTTATATAATTAAAAATGCAGAAATAAATTAATTTAAGGTCTTTAAAAATTGTAGAAAAATTATAAAAACTCTTGTCCATGTTTGTAAATGCATGTAAAACATTTTGAAAGTATATATGCATATTCTAAATATATGAGAAAAAGTTGGGTATCAACAATTCTCATTTCAATTTTCCGCATATTCTTTGGGTTATTTCCTTTGTTTTAACTTACCGCTCGCACCGACTCCTTATCTATCAATAACATTTCGGGCAGGAACCTTTAGTTCCTCTCATTGATGTTGTATTTGCTTAATATTCTAGAATCTTAGCATATCTGTAGGATTTGAATAAATGCAATCTCATCGCTTTCTCATCTTTTTTCCAAATTCTTCCTTTACCATTCCACAGTCACTAGAACCACTTAATTACAAGTAATGCCACATCACTCCATATTCCTCCCTTTACGGGAGTACTAAGAGTTGGAGCCACGAGCATCTATCTATAGATATTTTATCTCTTCATCTTTGGCATCTTTTCACATCATCTGTACGCAATGATATCAGAGGGACTGATTTCTCGCTATCAAGCCATCTCAGGGAAATGCCTCGAGACCCCGAGGACACGAAGCCACAACTTAGTTCTCTTCCTCGGGGTTTGTTAAGGTCCGATTCGAGGCTAGACTGAGGCCGAGGATAGGACAAAAAGGGGAAGCTCCAAAGACATGCAGCTGAGTCTGACAGGACCGGCCTATCCAGAGCATACGCTGAGGCATCACATCAAGCCATCCCATCTCCGTATTTTCTAATTAAATACACATGTATTTGTAACTGAGTTCCCCTACTATATAAAGGGGAATCACCCTACCTTGTAAGGGACTGATGTTGCTCCATTTCTGCACAAGTGCAATAATATCTCTCTCTCTCTCTCTCTTGTTTCTAAACTTATTGGCTCTTACTGATCCGAGGATACGTCGATATCCTTCGCTTTTATATGTGTTCTTCATCATATAACTTAGTTTTGGATATAAAGAGCTTTGTTTGATTATATCTTTAACCGTTATATCATCCTCGGCTATCCCCGATAGCTCGAGCTTGACCTCGAAGTAAACCCTGAAGTCCCCATCGACCAGGCCTACATCCGGGCAGCAGGCCTTTCGGTTCGATCTTTATCTCATTTTGGCTCGTGCTCCATCGTTAAATTTCACATTACTAGCATCATCTGCTCTAACAACTATCTCAGGAATAGATCATGTATTTTTAGAGTCACATTTAACAAATTTATTTGTCATTACCATTTTCACGGTAAACAGTTTGGCTCCCACCATAGGGCTGAAAATAATTGTGATTATTTTCCTGCTAGTTTCATTGTGCAAACGCATGTTATCTTTCATGCTTTTTCTCGCCTAGAGATCTCTTTTTTGTGATGAAGCGCCTGGTTCAACTAGCAAAATGGGAAGCCAGAACCTCAAAGGTAGATGGGAAAAGGGCACGAACGACCAAGAAGCCAATGTCAATATGATTATTCGAGGAGCAGATGTCCCCTGAGGGCCCGTGTCCAACGAGCAAGAACATCCGCTACAGAGGAAGGGTCGACCCGAGAATGCTCACGTAAAGAAACCCTCATATTCAGTGAGGAGGACTTTGAAGCTATGATAGAACCGCACAACGATGCGCTAGTAATCTTGTTTCTCTCAAACAACACCAGAAAAAAGTGCGTGCTCGTGGACCCAGGTAGCTCGGTCAACATAGTCAGGTCAGAAGTAGTAGGACAACTAAGATTGCTCAATCAAGTCATACCCACCTCTCGGGTCCTCCACAGTTTCAACATGGTCGGAGAGGAAACAAAGGAAGAAATCATTATCCCGATCGACAAGTACGGCACGACCCAGAACACCAAGTTTCAGGTCATCAACGGTGACATGAAATACAACGCCCAACTTGGCATACCGTGACATCGACCTTGCACCAGGTGATAAGGTTTCCCACCATGGATGGTATCACGACCATACATGGGGAATATCATGTAGCAAGGGAAATGTTTGCGGTCCACCACGAGACGCCAATCCCCGCATACCTGGCCTTGAACAGGGAGGGAAGTGTCCAGACCCTTGAAGATGACTAGGAAGACTTATTCTCACCCCAAACAATCATCTCTCTCAAAGAATCCGACGCGACCAAGTCAACAATCGAGGAGCTGGATCAAACCATTTTGATCAAACACCTCCCAAATTGCAAGGTATACCTAGGTACGGGGCTGACCCCCAAACCAGGGTAGAATTTATTCAATTCCTTAGTAATAATATCAATTGTTTTGCTTGGTCCCATTTAGATATGATAGGTATCCCACCAGAAATAACTTCCTACAAACTAAGAACTGACCCCAAATTCAAACCTGTAAAGCAAAAAAGAAGACCGCAATTCGAGGTGAAACATGCCTTCATAAAAGAGAAAGTGGCAAAACTCCTTAAAATTGGATCCATTTGGGAGGTAAAGTATCCCGAATGGCTGGCTAATATAGTAGTGGTACCAAAAAAGGGGAATAAGATAAGAATGTACGTAGACTATAAAGATTTGAACAAAGTGTGCCCAAAAGATTCCTTCCCACTACCCAATATCAATCTCTTGATTGGTGCTACGGTCGGCCACGAGACCCTTACTTTTCTCGATGCCTACTCGGGGTACAATCAGATCTAGATAACCCCAAAGATAGGGAAAAGACCTTGTTTATCACAAAATACGGTACATATTGTTATAATGTAATGCCCTTTGGGCTAAAAAATGCGAGAGCAACATACCAATGGCTAGTTAACAAAATGTTCGAGCACCAAATAGGAAAATCAATGTAGGTATATATTGATGATATGCTAGTGTTTACCGTGAAAATGGTAACAACAATTAGATTTGTAAATGGGATTCTAAAAATACATGATCTATTCCCAAGCTAGTTTGTAAGGGTGATTAGTGCTAAAACATGAAGTAAGATGGTAAAGATTAAGTTAGCTAAAGCAATAATTGAACCAGTAAGGGGATGTTTCCCGAGTGAAAAGCTGGCTAGTAGGTACCATGGAGTCGAACCTCGAGGCTATCTCGGGTTTGACGAGGGTAGTCGGGAAGGGGATAACTGATAAAGATATAAGTAAATAAGGCTGTATACTATGAATCTTGAGCCAAATAATGAAGAACAAATGGAGAAATAATAAAGTGCTAAGGCGACCTCGAGGTAGATGAAGACAAGTAACTTAGAAGAAAGAGAGAAAGAGAGAGAGAGATATTATTGCATAGTGGAGAAGTGGAGCTACATCAGTCCGCCCTATTGAAGGTGGGGACCCTTCTTATATAGGCAGAGGATCCCTTAAAATATAAAATGTGTAAATAGCGACAGTACAGGGATAGCCTGGCTAGATTCAACACCTCAGAATAGATCTTAGGTACGCCGCCCTTGTCAGGTCGAATTGCGTATATCAGGAGCCTCCCCTTAGCTTGCCATGGCCCGTTGCAATGGTTGGAGGTAAATTAATTCTTAGGCGAGCCTTGAAGATGGACTTTAGCTTTGGCTCCGAACCTCGAGGGGTATGACCGAGGGATATTTTTTGATGAAGAATTCGAGCTCCCGAATTCACCAGACACAGATAGTCTCCATGTTTCTTGGAGCAAAATGCGACGGGGAGTGATGAGAAATGATTCTGAACCCCTGCTTCCCTCAGCATCCCTGAGAATGGTTGTGGGCTAAAAAAGGTGTAACGTGGCATTGCTACCGCGCACTCCATTATTGACTGTGGCGGCTGGCTTTTGTTAATGTACACATGATGCCTTTATAAAAGCTTGCTTCTTCCCATCCGGATTCCATTCAAAACCTTTTTTGTGCCTTCTTCGCTTTTCCTTAATTCCTTCCTAGGAGCACGACCTTCTTCGCTTTCCTTCTTTTCTTGTGCCTTTTTAACGATGGTGAACATTTCTACAGCTGCTTCCCACGAGATGGTGAGCTCATTATCTTTGTTCTTCTCTCAAGGTTAAGTGACGGCCCCTCCCCGATAGAGGAGTGCATCCTGTGATCCTTTACGATGACTTCAGATTTTAGGGTCGAAAGACCATCTTCCTAGATAGGACTTCATAAACCAGTAACTCGATACATCAGCTCCATAATAGATATAGGGAGAGTGAAAGCTGATTACAGCTGGGGGGGATGCTGTGCTCGTGGATATACCTGCTCGAGATAAAGACATTGCAGCTTATAGGGTTGGTTTACTGAGCTTGTATACTTACCCATTTACTTTTGGACCGGCGGGGCCGTCCTTGCCTCTAGTAGATCCTGTGATCCTTAATTTTTTCCAGAGTTACCAGGTAACTCTGGCTTAGATCCATCATTCATTCTGGCGCATGGTTTATATGATCAGGTATTATTCGAGCATGATAGAGGGGATGCCCTTCCTTTTAAATCACCTGATCCGGATGTATAGCCCTCGCCTCCTTTGTGGAGGCTTAATCAAGCTTCATTGTTGAGCCTCGAGATCTCTTTTTGCCAGTATTGAGGAGTTCGAGGATGATGGGTGGTTGAGCCAATTTTTCCAGGTGAGGACGTCTGATTTGATCCCGGCGGAAGGAATGCCATTTCCCAAAAAGTGGAATACCGCGCGTAAGTAAATGCAGGGCTTCCGCTCCCCTTTTGATGGTATCTCTTTGTGTTTCTTACTCTGTCATTTCTTCCATGTCCTTTCAGCCGAGGCGGTCTACCCTAGGGCGGTATCAGATCTGCAAGATTGGGTCGACCATTTATACTTGGCTTGCCCGTATAACGATCGTGCATGGCGGGATCTGTCCTGAGCTTGGTGGGAGGCGAAAGACAACGATAAGTCTTGAGATCTCGATGCATCCATAAACTCTATTGCAATTTGCTGCTGGTGGCTTTTCCCTTTTTGCGATTTTAACCCTTATACTTATGCAGGTCTGAGAGGGGATTACTGATGAAGTAAGTGTCGGCCCCCGGAGGGGATATCCAAATGCTTGATGAGGAGAAGAAAAGGCAGAGGGATGCTCTAATTGATCTGCCCGAGCTGAGAAGGACCAAAGTTAAGGAGTCTAAGGTCGACTTATCAATTTTGGCCACAGGTACGGGGGGAAATCCTCGTGCTGAAGGCGAGGGAGAAAATAGCCCTTTGGCACCCTTCGAAGATCGTTCAGAATCAGCTGCTCCTCAGGTCGAGGAGATTAATGCCTATAGATAGGAGTCTGATTCTGTCGCGGCCTGTTTTCATGGTGGCGAGGTAATGGATGGAGTATCGAGTAACGGTTTCGACTCGGCAGGTGGCTGGAGTCCTTTACATGCCTAGATGTCTTCAACAGGCATCTTCAAGGAACTTCGATCAGGGTCCCAGAATGAACGGGGGTCGGGCATTCAAATTGACCTTGTTGGCTCGTTGGTTATCATCGATTCCCCGAAGAAGGGATCACCTCAACCTCCTGGAGTGTGAGACGAACTTTGTAAGGACCTTCCCGCGGTGGTGACACTAGTCGAAGGTGGAGGTGTATTTGGGGGTCCGGCGATCATCCTCGAGGGTAGCTCAGGGGTCGACGCTCCCTCTAATTTTGCGAGATGGGCAGGCTTTGCGTGCGAGTAAACTCCTTTATCCTCTTTCTGTTGCTTCGGGCTATTTTGTTCTTTGTTTTCTTAACCTTTTTATGCATTTTAGGCTAAAATGCTTTATAGCCAAGCCCTTGCCCAGTATCAGGACGAGGTGAGCCGCCGCGAGCACGAGAAAGTCATTTTAACCGAACAGGTTATTCATCCTTCATTTCTGCTATTTTTGAGCCTCCGTGGGCATTTATTGCTTTTAACACTTTGGGACCCCAACTTATGCAGTTTGAGATAGAAACGCTTTTACTAAAAAGGGAGCTTCGGTCCAGGGATGCTAAAATCCTCAAGATCAGCTGTCACATGGATGAGATGATTTCTAAGAGGGACGTCATTGCAAGGAGGGTTTCCTCAGTTGAGTGGAAGCTTTGAGACGCGAAGGAGGATAGTGGCAAGCACTAGGATCTCCATTCTGGGCTGGTTGCCGTACTACTTCGGATTAGAGCCGAGGCCGAGGCGCTTGCATCCTTACATGGAGGAGAAGCTTTCGCTGAATATTTTTGGGTGGAAAGGGCCCTCAAAGTAGTAGGATCGGTTTTGCCTCAAGCCGTAAATCGTGTTCGGACGGACCCTCAATGGTTAACCACCGAGGGCGCATTAGAAGGCGGCTCGAGCGGTGTTAGAAGTGGGGGAGGATCTCCGTAGAGAGGGGATGCTATTGAGAAGGGACCGTCTGGGGATTTGCAGGCACCTTGATGTAACCTCTCGAGGCCGTCAGTTTGGTTCTGGGCTGGTTGATGCGATCCCCATTGAGAGTGGCCGCGGGGGTCTCGTGCCTTCGTGCTCTTACTATTTTTTCAATAATTTTGGGATCCGGTTTTGAGTTGCATTGCGATTTGAGCTGTAATCGATCCTCGAGATTCCAGGTTTTCGATCGATGACAATGATATTTGTGCCGTGTCTTAAGTTGACCTGCAATTTTATTGGAGTCGGTCTCCAAATCGGGAACTAGAATCGAGCTTAATATACTCTGGATCCCTGCTTGTTTGAGTTTGGAGATAATGGCCTTTGTGCCATGCCCTTTGGCGTGCTATAATTTTTTGGTCCAGTCTCCGAATCGCGCCACGATTCAAGCTGTAATTGACCTTTGATCTTTCCGGAGATTCCAATTGGTGGCAGTGGTATCGATGTCCCACCCTTGGATGTATTATAATTTTTTGGGTCCAGTCTCCGGGTCGCGTTGTGACTCGAGTGGTGATCAACCCTCAAATCTTATTGATCATTCGGCCGACGATAGCGGCCTTTCTGTCGTGCCCTTTAGGCGTATTATGGTTGATTTATTCCCTGGTTAAGTCTCTGAGTTGGGATCCGACTTGAGCTTAACTTATCCTTGAGCCCGTTTTAGCTGGCAATAATGGTTTTTATTTTCTACCCTTGGGTGCTTGGCGACTTTCTGGGTTCAGTCTCCGAGCCACTTTACGATTCAAGTTGTATCTGACCCTTTGATCTTCCCGGAGATTCCGGTTGGCGATAAAGGCATCGATGTCACACTCTTGGGAGTATTATGATTTTTGGGTCAAGTCTCTGAGTTGCGTTGTGACTCGAGCTGCAATCGACCCTCAAATCTCATTTGAGCTATCGGCTAGCGATGATGGCCTTTATTTTGTTTGGTCATTGAGACCTTCAAGTATGAGGCCTAGAGGCTTTGTTGTGTTAGCTATTTTGGATTCGGTCTTCGAATCGGGTTACAATTCGAGCTCATTTTGATCCTTACGTTGTCACTTTTTAGGCCGGCGACGATGGCTCTTATGCTGTATGGTCGTAGAGAACTTTTGATGTGAGGCCCGGAGGCTTGCTTAGCTAGCGACAATGGCTCTTATGCTATTTGGTCATAGAGACTTTGTGAGACCCGGAGGCTTTTTGTAGGCTTTGTTTCCTCTGGTTAAGGTCTTATTGATTATTTTTCCTGACCCATCACCGATTTTGAAATAACCTCAATTTCAAGTCGTAGTCGGTGATGTTTTGAGTGCCTCAAAAGGTTCATAGATCATAGGTTGAGTAGATCGACGCTCTTGCAATTTTGGAGTTGATGTAGTCGGGACTCATTTTTTGCTTGTTGAGGGAAGCCTATTTTTTATCGATTCTTTTGGAAGTAGATTTGGAGTATTTTTTAGCAACATTCGGGCGTCCCTAAGTCGCATTTTTTAGGCTGTAGTAGCCATTTTGACCAGATTCATCTGTGTTTAGTCGGAGCCATTTTGATCTCAAGAAGCAGTTTTAGGCATCTACACCGAGGATATGCCCTTTAGGGATTCTTACAGATGCGACGTATAGCCTAAACTGCGGGATTTTCCATGTCTGTTGAGCTCTTACAGTTTTCCATGCCTACTGAGGTCTTACAGTGTATGGAGAATGGATCTGGTTGTGCCGAGGCTGCCCGCAAGGGTATTACAATTTTGGATTTTCCAGTACATGGCGATTGGCGATGATTTTCTGAGTCACCGAGTTTTGCTCAAGCTTGAAGATAGCCTTTGCAAAACTGCGTGGCAGGGTGGATGCTTTGTGAGCGTGGAGTTCTGACCCCGAGGTAGGGTGGATGCTGAATCATTTTAAATCTCCGAGTTCTCGAGATGTATTTTATGGAGATGCTTTTTTCATGAATATGCCAAAAAAAAAACCTTATTCGAAGTAAGGTGCCAAGAAATACTCTTTATTTATTAGCGTAAATATAAGCCGTGGATACATACTGCCCTATTGCTGTGAGCTCGGCCCGTGTGGGTATGGCTCTTCTGGTCGTTTGGCCTGGTGCATTGCCTTCCGTCAGAGTGTAACTCGTTATTTTTGCTGGAGCCGTGCTGGTTGTAACGGAGATCCTGTAGTCCCGGATGGTGCAGCCGCCATCTTGCTGAAAATCCTGTTTCACAAGAAGACTATTCTGGAATGAAAAAAAAGAAAAGAAAAAATAGAGAGAGAGAAAATAGAGGAACAAAATGCATTTTTCTCAAGGGCTCCTGTGGTGCTTCGTGGTAGGATAACCTAGCAGTAATATCTCTTAAGCATTGACACATTCCAGTTGCTCGGGAGCTGTTCGCCTTCCAAGGTGCTGAGCTTGTAGGAGCCCTTGCCAACTATCCCGATGATTTGGTATGGTCCTTCCTAATTCTGGCCCAGCTTTCCTTCATTTGGATTTCGGGTCTTGAGGGTATCCTTCCTTAGGACCAAGTCTTTGATTTCGAAATATCATAGGTTCGTCCTTCTATTGTAGTACCTTTCGATTTTCTGCTTCTGGGCGGCCATTCGGACAAGTGAGGCCTCCCGTCATTCGTCGAGCAGTTCGAGAGCCATTGCCATGGCCTTGTGATTGGACTCCTTGCTGCCGTGCTGAAATTTGGTGCTTGGTTCTCTGGCCTCTTCTGGTATTAGTCCTTCAGCACTATATACTAGGGAGAAAGGAATTTCCCCCGTAGTTGATTTTGGGGTCGTACGGTACGCCCATAGTACTTCGGGCAGCATTTCTCTCCACTTCCCTTTTGCGCTCTCCAATTTTTTCTTCAGGTTTTGAATGATGGTTTTATTTGTGGATTCGGCCTGGCCATTTGCACACAGGTGGTATGGTGTAGAAAGGATTTGTTTGATTATGTTGTCTTCAAGGAACAGTGTCACTTTGCTCCGGATGAATTGCCTCCCGTTGTCGCATGTTATTTTGGACAGGATCCTAAACCGGCATATGATGTGTTCCCATATAAAGTCGATAACTTCCTTCTCTCTTATTTTTTTGAAGGCTTGTGCTTCCACCCATTTTGAAAATTAATCAGTCATAAACAAAATGAAACAAGCTTTACCTGGTGCTGTCGGTAAAGGGCCGACGATGTCCATTCCATATTTCATAAAGGGCCACGGATAAAAGACGGAGTGTAGCTGTTCGCCGGGCTGGTGGATCATGGGGGAAAATCTCTGACATTTGTCGCATGCCCCGATGAACTCATTGGCATCTTTTTCCATGCTATCCTACTTGTATCTTTCTCTGATTACCTTTCGCACTAGGGAATCCGCCCCGGAGTGGTTTCCACAAGTGCCCTCGTGGATCTCCCAGAGCACATAGTCCGTGTTGCCCGGTCCCAGGCATACCACTAGCGGTCCGTCGAATGTCCTCCGGATAGAGCCCCATTTTCGTCGAGTAAGAACCGAGCTGCTTTAGTTCGCAAGGCCCTCGATTCTTTCGGATCAGCGGGCAGTTTCCCGTCCTTCAGATAAACGATGTATTTGTTTATCCAATCCTATGTCAGGTTGTGGAGTTGATTTCTGTGTGTCATTCCTCGACCACAGACTTGATTAATTGGACAAAGGCTTCGAGGAGCAGATCTTCTTCCTCACGGATGACCCCAGTTGGCCAAGGCATCGGCTTCGCTGTTCTGCTCGCATGGCACATGGTTTAAAGTCCATTCTTTGAAGCGGCACAACGTGACTTGGATCTTATCTAGATACCTTGATGACCTCGGCTCCCAAGCCTTTGGTCAATTCCGGACCTGCAATCATAGCCTCATACTAGGACTCATTGTTAGTTAGCTTTGTGGTTTTTATGGACTGTCGAATCACGCCGTGGATGGGCGGCTTTAGGACTATACCAAGTCCAGATCCTCTGACGTTTGTGGAATCGTCCGTGAACATGGTCAATACCCAGGGGAGCGTGTATGATTTAAGTAAAAGCTCCTTTTCTACCTCGGGAACAAGGAATGGCGAAAAATTGGCCACAAAATCTGCCGAGATTTGGGATTTGATAGCCGTCCGAGGTTGATATTCAATATCGTATCCTCGGAGTTTGATGGCCCATTTGGCTAGTCGACCCGATAGCTCGGGTTTGTGAAGTATGCTTCGGTGAGGGTAGGTCGACCAGACGCAAATGCGGTGACACTAGAAGTAAGGCTTCAGCTTGCGCTAGGTGCTTACCAGTGTGAGTGCCAATTTTTCTAGGTGGAGGTACCAAGTTTTGGCGTCCCCCAAGGTTCATATAACGTAATACACTAGAAATGTCGTACCTTACTCTTCAGAAACCAAGACACTGCTTATCGCTATTTCATACACAGACAGGTACATGTATAGTGTTTCATCCTCTTTGGGCATGAGTAGCAGGGGCGGGCTAGATAGGTACTGTTTCAGTTCTTCCAAGGCATGTTGGCATTCCAGAGTCCATTCAAATTTGCTCCTCCTTTTGTGCAGGGCGAAGAATTGATGGCTCTTGTCCGACGATCCTGATATGAACCTTTCCAAGGCCGCGATCCGTCCTGTCAGCTGTTGGACGACTTTAACATTGTTTGCCGCTGCGATTTCCTCGATGGACCTTATTTTGTCAGGATTGATCTCGATCCTCTTGTTTGAGACCATGAAGCCCAGAAATATGCCTGAGCCTACTCCGAAGGCACACTTTTCGAGGTAGAGCTTCTTGTTGTAGCTTATGAGGATGTCAAAAGTTTCCTGCAAATGGGTCAGATGGTCCACTGCGCGTAGGGATATAACTAACATATCTTCAATATCCATCAATTTTCCTATTTGGTGATCGAACATCTTATTAACTAGGCGTTGGTACGTTGCTCCTGCATTTTTTAGTCCGAAGGGCATCACGTTATAGCAATATGTACCATACATTGTGATGAATGAAGTCTTTTCCCTATCTTCGAGGTTCATCTGAATCTTATTGTACCCTGAGTAGGCATCGAGGAAGGTGAGGGTCTCATGGCTGACCATGTCTTCAATCAGACGATGAATGTTGGGCAGTAGGAAAGAATCTTTGGGGCATGCTTTGTTTAAATCCTTTTAATCTATGCACATTCTTAGCTTATTCCCTTTTTTGGCACTATCACTATGTTTGCTAGCCATTCGGGATATTTTACCTCCCTGATGGACCCGATTTTTATGAGTTTTGTTACCTCCTCTTTGATAAAGGCATACTTTACCTCGGACTGCGGCCTCCTTTTCTTCTTTATGGGTTTGAATTTGGGGATGACGCTCATCGATCAGAATAGCCTGTTCTAATTCTTCGATTGTCGATTTGGTTGCATCCGATTCTTCGGGGCAAGGAAGGTTCGGGGGGCGAAGAAATCCTCCTCATCGTCTCCGACTGTTTGCATGTTTTTTTCTTCATTTGAGGCCGAGTGCATGGGGTCGACGCCTCATGGTGGACCACGAACATTTCTCTTGCTGCCCGATGTTCTCCATGTATTATTGTAATGCTATTTCTTGTGGGGAATCTCACCACCTGGTGCAAGGTCGAGGGTACTGCCCTTATATCGTGTATCCAAGGCCTACCAAGCAAAGCGTTGTACATCATGTCACCGTCGATGACCTGAAATTTTGTGCTCTGGGTTGTGCCAGACGTGTCAATCGAGAGGGTGATTTCTCCTCTCATTTCTTCCCAGTCATGTTGAAACCGTGAAGGATTCCAGGAATGGTGTTAATCTGAATGAGCAATCCCAGTTGTTCTATTACACCTGACCTGATTATGTTTTCTGAGCTGCCCGGGTCCACGAGCACGCGCTTTATCCTCGTGTTGTTTAAGAGAAACGAGATTACCAGCGTGTCGTTATGTGGTTCCCCCATGGACTCCAGGTCCTCCTCGGTGAATCTGAGGGTTTCTACGTGTAAGAGCTTTCGGGTCGGCCCTTTTGTAGCGGATGTTTTTGTTCGCTCGGACATAGGGCCTTGGAGATCATTAGCCCCTTCGATAATCATGTGGATACCATGTTAGGGGGCCCTCTTTTGCGCTTGGATTGAACCCGGGGGGTGCCGGACTACGAGTTGATCAAGTCTACTCCCCTGTCACTCTTGAGATCTCCGCTCCTCATTTCGCCAATCGGGCAGAATATTCAATCCTTAAATCAAAGATTTCGGGCAAGAAGAATGGTGAAATATATCATGCGCTTAAGTGACGAAACTAACAAGAGAATAATCACTATTATTTTTAGCCCCATTGTGTGTGCCAAACTGTTTACCGTGAAAATGGTAACAACAATTAAATTTGTAAATGTGATTCTAAAAATACGTGATCTATTCCTGAGCTTGTTTGTAAGGGTGATTAGTGCTAAAACGTGAAGTAAGACGGTAAAGATAGAGTTAGCCAAAGTAATAATTGAACCAGTAAGGGGACGTTTCCCGAGTGGAAAGTTGGCCAGTAGGTACCTCGGAGTCGAACCTCGAGGGTAGTTGGGAAGGGGATAATAGATAAAGATATAAGTAAATAAGGCTATATACTATCAATCTTGAGCCAAATAATGAAGAACAAATGGAGAAACAATAAAGTGCTAAGGCGACCTCGAGGTCAATGAAGACAAGTAACTTAGAAGAAAGAGAGAGAGATAGAGATATTATTGCATTGTGGAAAAGTGGAGCAACATAAGTCCGCCCTATTGAAGGCAGGGACCCTCCTTATATAGGCAGAGGATCCTTTACATTATAAAACGTGGGAAATAGAAATAGTACAGGGATAGCCTGGCTAGATTCAACACCTCTGAATAAACCTTAGGTACGCCGCCCTTGTCAGGTCGGATTACGTGTCTCGGGAGCCTCCCCTTAGCTTGCCATGGCCCGCTGCAATGGTCGGAGCGAAATCAATTCTTAGGCAAGCCTCGAAGATGGACTCTGGCTTTGGCTCTGAACCCCGAGGGGTATGACCGAGGGATGATCTTTTGATGGAGAATTCGAGCTCCCGGATTCACCGGACACAACTAGTAAAATCCCTGCGCATAGAGGACCATTTGACGCATTTACAAGAAACCTTGGACATCCTTAGAATCTACAACATGAAGCTCAATCCTGAGAAATGCGCCTTTGGAGTAGGCTCGGGCAAATTCCTGGGCTTCATGGTCTCAAACAGGGGGATCAAAATCAATCCCGATAAAATAAAGGCCATTGAAGAGATAACTGCGGTAAACAATGTAAAAGTCATCCAACGATTAACGGGGCGGATCCCTGCCCTAGGTAGATTCATATCGAGATCGTCAGATAAAGCCACCATTTCTTCGCCCTGCTCAAAAGGAAGAACAACTTCGAATGGATTTCATAATGCCAACACACCCTAGAGGAACTGAAACGGTACCTGTCCAGCTCGCCTTTGCTGCATACGCCTGAGGACAGTAAAATACTATATCTGGACCTAGCTGT
Organism: Nicotiana glauca; assembly: GCA_026770625.1. Taxonomy (NCBI): domain Eukaryota; kingdom Viridiplantae; phylum Streptophyta; class Magnoliopsida; order Solanales; family Solanaceae; genus Nicotiana; species Nicotiana glauca. The sequence goes on along the minus strand of MU679317.1, from coordinate 39,710 downwards.
ATCCGAAATAGCGGTAAATGGTGTACTGTTCTGAGAAGAGCATGGTACGCAATTTCCTATGTATTATGTAAGTCGCACCTTGGGGGATGCCGAAACCCAGTACCCCCATCTAGAAAAACTGGCTCTCACACTAATAAGCGCCTCGAGCAAGCTGAAGCTTTACTTTCAGTGCCGCTATATCTGCGTCATGTCAACTTATCCCCTCCAGAGTATACTGCATAAACTTGAGCTATCAGGTCGATTGGCCAAATAGGCCATCAAACTCGGAGGGTATGACATCTAGTATCAACCTCAGACAGCCATTAATCCCAAATGTTGGCATATTTCATGGCTGACTTCTCGCCATCCCTCGTGCCCAAGTTAGAGAAAGATCTTTTATTAAAATTAGGCACTTCCTTCAGGGTATGGACCCTGTTCATAGATGGTGCCACAAATGTAAGAGGATCCGTACTCGGAATAGTCCTAAGTCCGCCCGTCGACGGCATAATCAGATAATCCATAAAAACCACGAAACTAGCTAACAATGAAGCCGAATATGAGGCTTAGATTGCAAGTCTAGAGTTTTACAAAGGTTTGGGAGCCGAGATCATCGAGGCAAGATGCAACTCGATCCTAGTGGTAAGCCAAGTAAATGGAAGCTACAAAGCCCGAGAAGACATTATGCAAAGGTATTTGGACAAAATCCAAATTGCGTTGCATCACTTCAAAGAATGGACTTTAATACACATACCCCAAGAGCAAAATTTTGAGGCCGATGCCCTCGCAAACTTGGGATCCTCCGCTGAAGAAGAAGACCTGCTCCCCAGAACCATCGTTTAACTGTTCAAATCTACGGTCGAGGAGAGGTTCACGTGGAAATTAACTCCGCCAGCCTGACATGGGACTGGAGAAACAAATACATCAATTATCTAAAAGACGAAAAACTACCCGCATATCTAAAAGAGTCAAAGGCCCCTGCGAACCAAAGTGGACCGGTTCTCACTTGACAAAAACGGGGACCTTTACAGGAGAACTTTCGATGGTCCCCTGACGATTTGCTTGGGACCGGGCGACACAAAATACGTGCTCCGAGAGATCCACGATGGAACCTACTAAAATCATTCTAGGTCGATTCATTAGTCTGAAAAGTGATCAGACTGGGCTACTATTGGGAAAGCATGGAAAAAGACGCCAGGGAATTTGTCTGAAAATGCAACGTGTCAGAGGTGCGCCCCCATGATCCACCGGCCCAGAGAACAACTGCATTCCATTTTATCACCATGGACATTCATGAAATGGGGGATGGACATTTCTTTGCCGACGGCGCCAGGTAAGGCCATATTCATTTTATTTATGACTGACTATTTCTCAAAGTAGGTAGAAGCACAGGCCTTCGAGAAAATAAGAGAGAAAGAAGTCATCAATTTTATATGGGAACACATCATATGTCGATTTGGAATCCCGTCTGAAATAACATGCAACAACGGGAGGCAGTTCATCGGGAGCAAGGTAACGTAGTTCCTTAAGGACAACAAAATCAAGAGGATCCTATCGATGCCGTATCACCCGTTTGTAAACGGCCAAGCCGAATCTACAAATTAAACCATCATTCAAAACTTGTAAAAGAAGCTGGAAAGCGCCAAGCAAAAATGGAGGGAAACACTGCCCGAAGTGCTGTGGGAGGGCCGCGACACTGGTACCGGTGGAGGACGGAGAACCAAGCACCAGATCCCAACATACTAGCGAGGGGTCAAATAACAAAGCCATGGCAATAGCCCTCGAGCTGCTCGACGAAAGACGGGAAGCCTCGCTGGTTCAGATGACTGCATAGAAACAGAAAATCGAAAGATACTACAACAGAAGAACGAATCTCCTATACTTCGAAGTCGGAAACCTGGTCCTAAGGAAGGTCACCCTCAACACCAAAAACCCTAATGAAGGGAAACATGCCCAAAATTAGGAAGGACCGTACCGTGTACTCAGAATATTTAGCAAAGGCTCATATAAGCTTGGTACCATGGAGAGCGAGCAACTTCCATGTAACTAGAATGTATCGATGGTTAAGCGGTATTACTGCTAGGACGGTCAAACATGGAACCCCACAAACATCCTTGAGCGAACGTCGCACTCTTTTCCTTCGACTAGAATCTTTCCCCAAATGGGTTTTTGCTAACAAGGTTTTTAACGAGGAGACATCCATGCATTTCTCAACAAGGATCCAACGAACCTACAAGACTTCTTTCACAATCAGCTCCGCCCCGGGAATAAAATGAACAAGGCCCTGATCAGGGACACCGTATCGTACTGAGCTCGCAAAAAACAAAACCGCATGTACCTACATTAGGCCATCAAAGGATATCATTTCAATGCCTTATTCTCCAAACGAGGAAATCTCAGGCATATCCCTAACAGGGGCCTCTCTTTACCAAATGCATCCCGAAACACTTAGAGACTTGGTAACAACAACTTGGCACTTGCACGACCCCAGGGTCGGAACTTCAGGCTCATAAAGCCCTTACAAGGCAGCTCTGAGTTCACAAGAAGCGATCTTCATGCTTAAACAACTTGATGACTTGGAGACTGACATCATTCGCCATGTGCTAGAAAACCCGAAATTGTAAGACCCCCAGTGGGCAGACTCGGCGTAACCACAACTATTCTAGAAATACAAAAGCTGTAAGACCTGAACAGGCATGACAAACTGTAAGACCTCAACAAGCATGAAAATCCCAAAGTTTATGCTATACGTTGCATTTGTAAGAATCTTGAAAGGGCATACCGTTGGTGCAGACGCCTAACCTATCACTCGGGATCAAAAATAGCTACAGCCAAATGCACATGACTACGGTCAAAATGGCTGATACAACCAAAATAATGCAACTTTGGGATTCCCGACCGTCGCTAGACAAAATCGCAGGCCACTACTTCGAATATACTTTTGAAAATACAGGTTAAAATGGGCTTCCCTCAACAGGCAAAAATGATCTTCGACCATGTCGGCTCCAAATCAAAAAGGCATCGACCTACTCAGCCTACGAGCTATGTACCTTCCGAGGTGATCGAAATATAGCCGATAACGATTTGAAATCGAGGTTCTTCTAGAACCGATGACGGGTCAGGCAAAAATCTTTTAAAAGACCTTAATGAGCAAAAAACAAAGCCTAATAAAACACCACGGGCATAAACAGCGTAAGAGCCATTATCGCCAGCTAAGGAAGCCTACGAGCCACATATCAAAAGGTCTCTACGACAAAAAAGTGTAAGAGCCATTGTCGCCAGGAAAATTTGACAAATTGAGGATTAAAGTGAGCTCGAGTAGTAACCCGATTCGGAGATCGGATCCAAAATAGTTCTCTAAGCAAGCCTCCATGACACATATGGAAAGGTCTCAATGACCAAAACAACGTACAAAGCACTACCACCGTTCGGGAAATCGAGGGCGCTTAAGGGTCAATTACAGCTCGAATCGCAAAGCGACTCGATGACTGGATCCAAAATAAACACAAAACTATAGTATGCCTAAGGGCACGACATAAACACCATGATTGCCAACTGAGTGAGCCTCCTGGTCACCCGCCTATAAGGTCACTTTGACCCGAGGCAAAGAAGGCCACCATCACCCGCCCGTGTAGGTAGGGAAAAACTCAAGGGTCAATTAAAGCTCAAGTCACAATGCGACTCGGAGACTGGACCCGAAGTAGCAAAACTACAAAATGCCCAAAGGCAAAATGCCTTTTTGCCTGAGCCATCCCGAAAGGGCCACAGGGCTATATTACACGCCTGAGGTTTTGTTTGCCAAATAATTGGTAAAATCAAAACAGAAGGGGAAATAGAGTTGAAGAATTCTCCTCATACAAATGCCGAATTAAAGAAGTGCTACAAACAAAGAGACCAACAAAAAAAGAGAGCAGACCCTTATTTATTTCCAAACCAACGGCCTTGAAGGGTTATATTCAGGCGATTACAGGTCCCGTAAGGGCCCCTTCTTGATGGCATCCCCCCTCTCTGGGGATCTGCCCCTTTTTTTACCCCGCTCAAGCTACTTTCCAATGCGTGCTCAATAGGCATCCCTTGGGAAACTAACCAAGCATGATCCATGGTTCGAGGCAATATCAGGTCAGCCCCCTTGAATGCCCTCTCAACACAGGAATCTGCGACGACTGCTCCTCCCCATACGAAAATACAAGTGCCTCGGCCTTAGTTTTGATCAGAAGAAGTATTGCCACCAACTTGGAATAAAGGCCCATATACTTGCCACTATCCTTCCTTGCATCATGAAGCTGACGCTCACTCAAGGTAACTCTCCCTAAGGTTGTCCCTCTCAGAAGAAACTTGCTTACGCGCAGGCTAAGCTCGGAGATTTCAGCATCCCTAGCTCGAAGCTCCCCTCTTACCAAGGCATTTTCCTTCTCAAACTGCACGAGTCAGGGCCCAAAGAGTTAAAAGTGATGAAATTCTACAAGGGCTCAAAGGGTAGCGAGAGTAAGGGATCGATAACCTGCTCTGTGAAGAAGGCTTTCTCGCGCTCACGATGACTCACCTCTTCCTTACATTGGACGCGGAACTGGTTATAAATCACCTCAGCCTAAAACCGTGTAAAAGAGTTAAGAAGATAAAGGGGAGAAGCAGCACAAAGCAGCAAACAATGCTATGTGAAGTTACTCACTCACAAAGTCTGCCCATCTCGCTAAAAATAGACAAGGCGTCAACCTTGGAACTGCCCTCAAGAATAATCACCGACCTTCCAATTGTGCCTCTGCCTTTGGTCAGTGTTCCTGCCACAAAAAGCTCCTCGCAAGATTCCTCTTGCATACCGCAAGATAGAAGGATATCCGCTTCGGGGAAGCAGTAATGTCCAACGGGCTGACAGGGTTAACCTGAATCTCTATCTTTGGTCCATCCCGAGATGCAACTCGAGGCCCTTCTGAACCGAATGTCAAGGGCACCCCTGTCCGGGGAGAACCCTAGCCTCCTGTTAAATCGAGGTTAGTACTTGATACCGCATCCATTGCCTCGCCACCATGAACCCGAGCAACGTCAGCATTGGATCCTTATTAGGAAGCATCTACTCCTATGGCCCGGTGATAAATCAACCTCATGCGTCCTTCAAAAGGTGCCGATAAACTACTTCCCCCCTAACCTTCAACACGAGGACTTTCTGTCGCCCCGGATACTGGAGCTAAACGGTCAACCTCGAAACCCTCCACTATGATCTTCTTAGGTTATGGCATCTCAATCGGTAGGTTCTCCAACCTCTTCCCCTCATCGTCATGTATCTAAGCATCCCCTCCAACAGACGGTGCATCCTTCACCGATAGGGTTCCTCCCAGACCTGCATAGATGAAGATGTTAAAAGCATGGAAAAGAGAAAGCTACTAATGCCAAGCTACGCCGAATTGCACAGGTGCATCAAGACTCCAGGCTTACGAGCACCTCCGACCTCTCGAGGAGCTTGGGATAAATCCCGCCACACTTGATCGATATATGGATTGATTGAGTACAGATAACCGACCCAGTCCCGAAGGTCTGGAACCGCACCGGGATAGATTGCTGCAGCTAAAAGGACAAGAAAGGCAGAGTCAGATACATGAAGAAAAGTTACAAAAAATGGGGCAAGGGCACCACAAATACTTACGCCCAGCGTTCCATTCCTCAGGAAATGACATCTTTTCCACTGGAATCAGATCATATGTCCTCAGTCGAATGAATCGGCTTAACCACGCATCATCCTTGAATTCTTCAATGGGGGCAAAAAGGGACCTCGAAGCTTGACAGCGAAGCATGATTAAACCTCCTCCAAAATAGGTGAAGGCTATACATCCGAATCAAATATTTTAGGGTAAAGAGCATTCGATCTATCATGCTTGAATAGTGCCTGATCATATAAACCACACGCCAAAATGAAGGGTGGACTTGACCTAGGGTTACCTGGTAACTCCGGCAGAAGTCAAGAATCACAGGTTCAATCAGGAAAGAGGACGACCCCACCAACCCCAAAGAAAATGGATAGGTATACACACTTAGAAAGCCAGCTTTGTGAGCCGTAATATCTTCATCCCGAGCAGGGATCTCCACAAGCACGGAATCTTCCCAACAACAGTCCCCCTTCACTCTTTTGATGTCTATTATATAGCTACTATACCGAGTCACGGGCTCACGACACCCTGACTTTGGGAGGGTCTCTCAACCCTAAAATCGGAGGTCATCACAAAAGGTCCCGGAATGCACTCCTCAGCACGGGGAGGGATAGCCCCTTCACCTCGAGAGAAAAACAAAGAGGATGAGCCAACAACCTCCTGGGAAGCAGAAGTTGTAGTATTCGTCATCCTTGCTCGAATCTGGGGAAAGGAGAAAGGGGGGGGGGCTTGAGTTCTTGAGAATGAATGAGAACGAGGGGAAACAAACATCACTGAGGGTTTTAAACACAAAAGGGAATCTAAAAAGGGAGAGACAAGTATTTATAAAAGCATTAATCACTTACAACTCCGCACTACTAATAAGTAGCAAGAGGGTGTTGCAATAGCTTTTACCCAATTTTGGGTCGGGATCGATATCCACAGAGAGCTAGAATTAGAATCGAGTATCTATCTAGTTTACGATTGCGTATGTGCTATTAATTGGTCTTGTATTCATTTTTGGGATAATATTTATAATTCTACTTTTATCAAACTACAAATTGTAAATTAAACTAAGAGTTGAAATTGCTACAAGTTGTTCAAATAGGTTTAAAAGGCACTAGGGTAGTGACTTCCGCCTAGGTGGTCAATTAACAGGAACTTGAGTCTAATGCATCTTTGACATATTTGGGGTATATGATATAACTGTTGTGCTAATTTGCCCACTCTACACCTATCAGTGGTTCAAATGATTCTGTCCAATTGACTTTCTCAAGACCAATTGGGTATGCTAATTTGCATAAGCAACAAAGGTTCAAGTCGGGTATTACTCTCTCGAGGTTTAACCCTTTAATTGGGGCTATCAATTTCTTGAGTATTCCCAAATTCCTTGTTGGGTCAAATTCGGAGACTTAGATTCTCTTTCTCAAGAAGAACCCTAGTCAACTAAACACCAACTAGTGTTTGCAACCACTAATTCAGAAATTAACCATGAAATTGACCCAAATAACAAACACTTATAATCAATTTATCCCTAGAATACAAGACCCATCAATTACCCGTACTAGGGTTGAGCCACAACCCTAGCTAATGGGTGTAGCTACTCATATTCAAAGAAGAAAAACAAGAAATAGATGAAGATAAACTCATATTAATTCCTTGCTAAGCTAAATACAAAGATCCAATGATAAAAAGTAAGTAAAAATGCCCAGATGGCTTAGAATGTCGAACCCACGAGTGCAGCTGCTCAATTACAATATTTGATACCCTAAAAATGGATAAAGAATCTATTTATACTAAGCTAAAAAATATGGACAAAAATGCCCCTTCGGGGTTAGTGCGGACGACACAAAATGGACTGCGGTCCGCACTGGGGCTTTGGCTTTGAAAAATAGCTCTATGAACTTAGGCTCCACGGACCACACAGAATGGATCGCGGCCATAGAGGCTTCTAGTGCGGTCCGCAAAAAGTTGACCGTGCACTGCAAACTCGAAAAATCACCCTCTCTTAATCTTGGCACCGCATACCACAGAGAATGGACTACGGTCGCGTTACCTTCAGTGCGGACCACACAAAAATGGTGTACGATCGCACTGCCTTGAATGAAATTCAACTCTCTCAATCTCCCAGTGTGGACCGCACAAAGTAGTGTGCAGCCGTACTGGGCCTGTTCTGCCTGAGCTGGCCTTGTCTTTGGCACTTATGCAAGTTTCACTCCTTTTGAGCTGATCTTTGACATTTTGTCATCTTGCTGATCAAACTTGGAATCAAGCACAACTTGTAAGCCTTTTGGGACTATTTTGTAAGAATATTTGATCAAAGAATAAGCAAGAAGGGAGTGTAAAATGTGTCAAAATCCCTAGTTATCAACTCCCCCAAACTTAAGCTTTTGCTTGTCCTCAAGCAAATAAAATAAGACCCACCACTTAAGGGAAAATCCAAGAAATTTTTAGCTGTCCTAAAGCTACCTCAACTATCATCAATTGGGACGAACAATTTCCCTCAATAAAAAAGAATCATTAAAGATATTTACCCTTTGAACAACCATGGATCAAGTGCGACGTAGGAGCACCATGAGTTGACTCAACACATCAAAGAACTCTTTCAATTACTTTGGTCATTGTGAAACCCAAACTCACACTCAACTCTCCCTAAGTAAACCTCACCTTTAGAATAGTGGCACACAAAGCCAGGTTAATGGGAATTCATTCTTCTCTCTCAAGAAAAAGTCAGAAGTCCAGCTTTAAGTACCATATGTTTGCCCCTTATATGAGTATCCAATAATGTAGGCTTCATTCAACTCATGATCATATACGGATTTTGTGGAGGCATTGTGAAGACCTTTGGTTTAGGTTAGGGGATGTTTTGGTCTAAGTGGGTTTCACCTTCCCTTAAGCACTTCTTTTGACTCATTTGGCATCTATTCACTTAACTCTTTGAGCCATTTTCACTTCTTTCTAAGGGGTTAGAGAGACACATTGTCACTCTTTCTTATGCAATCCAAACCTTTTCTCCTTTTTCAACTTTCCATGCCTTTCATTAATTGCTTTTCTTGAATCCCTTTTTTATTTTTTTTCACATTGAACATTCTTTTTGTCTTTTTGATTTTGTTTCTTTTTCATTGCCTTTCCTTTTCTTCATTTTTGTGCCTTTTGACCACATTATTGCAATACTCTTTTCTCCCCCAAACCTATAGTTTTGCCATGAGCTAAAGGAAAGATTGGGTGCCAAGAGAGGGTATCTTTTAGAATGGGTATAGGCTTGTATCATGGTTCTTGAAAAAAAAAGGTCTAAGTCTCAAAAGGGTTAACAAGGGATCTTATCATTGGTAGGCTATGGAGTTGTTCAAGCTATCATTTGGATCAAGGAGAGCGTATAATCATGTATCGAGTAAAAATTCACCTAGGATTTTGCCTCAACAAACATTTAGGGCAAGTTCTAGACCAATGGCTCGGGACATGGACTTGCAATTCAATTACTCACCACACACGCTAAGGGATTGCTAGAGACATAGAGTCGGGGGCCCACAACGACCTTAGATACGATTTGCACAATGGTCCCGAAAAACCATTTGATGATTATCGGCCAACACAAGAGTTTTAAGGTCACGATTTTCAACATCCTAAACACAACAATTTGTTTTTGACCAGAAGATCAAAGGCAAATGTGCTAGGCCCAAGTGAAGCTTTTGTTTAGGCATCCTTAACTACTAACTACTAAAAACCAAAAAAAAAAAAGGAAAAAAAGAAAAACGGACTTAAACCCTTAAGAAGGTTGTCACGCCATCCATCATTGGGAAGATCCACCCAGTTCACACAACACTCCACTTTTGGAAAGAACCGTGGCATTATGAAAACAAAAGGCTTATTGCAAACTCCTAAAACAAATAGCTACGAATCACAAAAAAGAAGCTAAAAATGAAAACTTTTGCGGAAAATGGAATGAATATATACAAGAGGGGATTTGAATATACAACGGATGGGATGAATATATACAATGAGATGTAACTTTATATACAGACCAAAGATAAAAAGATAAAGAAAGCATAAAAATATTAAATATATACAATCATCCAAAATGTAGGGCCTACCCCTTCAAATGAAAGTTGGCATTGTCCCAAATTCCAACTAGTCCAAATAAAGCATAAAAAATAAGAGGGAAAGGATATAGAAAACTCCCTAGCCTATCTGCATAGGGTCATGTGTGATCCCTGGGTCCTCTGTGTGCTTGGGAACCTTAGAATGGTTCCCGGTGTTTTGCTGCTCTGCTACTGGGACCTGGGCCTGGACCTGGACATGCTTTGGAACTGGTACATCCTGCGGCTAATTGGAGGAAATCTTCGATGGGTCCGCCAACTGGATGATGACATCATCGGCTCTAGGAATCATCCTCATCCTCTTCGGAGGCCTCTGTGACTGCTCTGGTTGTGGATGAGCTACTGGTACTGGGTCCTCAAGCAATAAGTCTAAAGGCAGCTGATCTGCCTTTAGTCCATCAACATCTGCATGCAGCTCCTTCACGGACTTCTTGGATGCCCGTGTCTTCCTTATCTTATTGTTCTCCCAAGAAAGCTCCTTGAGAGCCTTGCTATGTGAATCAACTGCCTTTTAAAGCACAGCCTGAGTGTCGAGGATCTTCTTCTAGTTGTCAAATATCTCCTTGAGCGCATCCTCGATCGACTATGAAACCTTCGGAGCTGGAGGAGCTGAATGATCCTCTACAATGGTGGTCAAGGTGGACAACTTGGATGAGGCAGTCTGCATCCAGTTGTTTATGCTAATAAGGAGCCGACTCAATTGGTCAGCAGTAATAGGATGGGCCCGGGAAGATGCGATCTCTGGGCCTGCTGAGGTGGATGGATCGGCATGAGTGGCTGTGGATGTAGATGGACCGGGGGAGATATTTGTGGAAGTGGAGGTAGGCTCAGCAGGGGCTACTACCATAACTAGCTCCTTAAACTTTCCTGTTGGGGCAGTAGCAGAAGCTTTGAAGTTCTTGTTTTTGGGGTTGTCATCCCCCTGCATGTTGTACCAGGAAAATGGGGCTTCTGCCTAGACCTTGATGTTATAGGGCCTCTTGTTTTTGGGGTTGTCATCCCCCTACATGTTGTACCAGGAAAATGGGGCTTCTGCCTAGACCTTGATGTTATAGGGCCTCTTGTCCACCTTCAAGTCCCGAATGTACATAGTGAGGGTGCTGGGGAATGGATAGTTCTGGTCATGTTTCACACCCACAATGAATATAATCCTCGACATCACATTCCCCACATTGATGGGGTACCTTGCCATAATGGAGGCCACTAACACAACTCGGGAAAGAGGAAGGGTGTTGTCATGTGTCGTGGGGTCCAACCTGCTACACACAAAGGTCTCCTATCCCCGTGCCTCAAAGTTTAAGGTTCGTCTCAAGATCTTGACTCCAGCAGTCAACCAATCAGCGGTGATACATGGGATTGCCAGGTACTGTGCTAGCCAGGGACGAACCTCCTCACCCATCTCCATCTTCACCATGTACAAGATCTCATCCTCCTCATTGAAGCCTAGGTATTCGTTGAGGTACTTCCCTTCAAACAACACTGTTAGATTCCGAACCTTGGTCACTTTCCTTCCTTAAGATACTACAACGTTCCGAAAATTCTAAAAATCCCAATCTACTTTGAGACATAACAAAATTGAACATAAATTAGGAAGGTATTCATGGTTTCAGCTCATTTGAGCATTTTATCAAATACTAGTTGAGTATTTTGATTTCAAATCAATTTTACAAGGTTTCCTTCATTCACCAATCCAATCTTTACTTATTTATGTTCAACAATATTTCCACAAACTTACTTTGTACATGCATGTATACATAATAGCATTACGCCCAAGAATCATACCTCAATACCCCATCTTATACCCCAAACTCGAAATTAAAGCCTAATGTATAGAATCTTACCTCTTAGATGAATAACTTATGATTGGGCTCTTTGATTCTTGAAGGTTGATGCAAGGTTGGATGATTGAATGTTGGGTTTCTCCTTCTTTCTCTAAAACGCTCTCAACTCTCTCTAAAATCAATGAAAAAATGACCCCAATTGAACTCCCAAAGACTATATATGAAAATGTGGTCCGGTTATAAAAATAAGAAGATTAACCCTCTGAATGCGGGTCTGCGGTTGCATAATGGACCGCAAAATGGGTATGCTAGCTGCTCGTAAAACTCAGTGCCAAAAACTGGGCTACACTGGTCCAGTTTGTGGCCAGATTTGCGATAGCAAATCAAGTATGCGGACCACATAATGGTTTTTGCAATCGCATATCTAACACAGGATTGCATTTTTCCAGCCTTTGGTAATTTGATCATAACTTTGTGTAGAAATGCCCAAATGTTGAACGGTTTGAAGTGTTGGCAAATAGACTCAAAGAACTTCCATTTGATAGGTTATTCATCACATAAAACCTTATACATATTTAGATATGTTTGTTCAAATCATGGACTAGTGCAAGCTCATTTGGAATTTTAGCCTCTTATGAACTTTTTCAATTTTTCTTAGACTTAGGCCTTTCCTTGGACCCCAAATTACTTACCATAAGACTTATACACATATTTACTAAATCCAATAGATGTACACCATATTAATAGCACATAAAAATATTATAATAAGCCTACATGGCACCAAGAGATCCTAGGTTTCTTGGAAAAATTTTCTGAGGCCTTACATTTCCCCCCCTTAGGGTCATTCGTCCTCGAATGAGGAGTAGAGTCCGACTTAAATTCTTAATATAATAAATCTCTTTTCTCACCTACCTCAAGACCCTAAATTTTGACTAACTCCGAAATTTTTCAGAAATTTGGCAGAGTCTTCTTTGTAACTAGGCCTATCCACCTGCCAGAGAACCACCAAAACCATACTAAAAACGCATCCACAACTCGACAAAGCAGAACCCCTGCATTACAAACACTACTTTATCACGATGATACCTGGGCTTGGACTGTACATTTTTAAATCGTATCACCTAGAAGGTACCTTTCAAATCAAAACCAACTACTATGCAATCAAGAGAAAATAGTTTATTTCCACAACACTCTCGGCCTTCAATGGCCTCTTATCTACAAACTTTACCAGAACACATTCACGGGAGAAATTTCGACCTCTAAACATATTTAACAAGGATAACAAGTAGATATCTCGCATAAGCTAACTATCCACTAACTTCACCTTCAATAATTTCAACCGGAATGATACACAATTGATCTCCACCTACTTTCTTAGACATAGACATGTGAAAATACAGATTCACGAGGAACAACTATGGGGAAACATCATACTCCTAGTGCGGCCTAATGTGGAATACACTTATGCAACCTTTATTATCAACTCACATAACATCTTCAGGGAAAATATTGAGAATAGCCTGCTCACCCTCCAAACTCGAAATCTCTAGGCGAACACTCATACTAAACCCTTGATGACCTTCAACAATTACTCTAAGATGTGCTATCATAAACTGACCATAAAATTACCTATCAAATATATATGTGATCACACTGGGATGATCCCCATTTGACATATTTGGACCTTCAATACCTAATAAATTTAATGCAATGAGGAACACCGAGTTCAAGATTGGGCTGGAGTTATCCAGGAATTCATTAATGCGCTGAGTAGAGTACTTTCTGAGGTTGTATGTTAAGGGACATGAAAGTTACAACTAACAATGCTGACATGGTTAATCACCGTGACGACATCAATTATTACACAAATGAGGCATAGGGGTAAGTAGTACATTGGCAATAGGAATCATTAAGGAGGAATATTCAAGTACATGACCCAGTCGTTTCCTAGAGTGAAGGGAAAACCAATTTATACTCTGGCACCTTGAATGCAATATGGGATTCAAAATACATAAAGTGGAATTACACTCCTGACGTTAGCTGACATAAGGAGTCTATGCCATAAGCCCATGAGGATAAAAATGAAATTAAAAGACTTATGAGATTATCATAATTCAACATCTTAATCCTCCCTGACAATTGACCATATATGAGAGAACTAAAGGTGCGACAACTTGTCTTCCAAATCAATATGCTCATGATATGTGCAAAAATCTGAAGGCATCTAATCTCACCCCTTTCACGAGTAAAACCATATATCTCAAACATCTAAATGTTGGGATAAAATCATGTGTTGGTCAGAGGCATTCAAATGGTTAACATGATGCTCCGGGGAGAAAGACAAATGACACTCCTATCCACCCAAGGAGGTGGAATACCAAGGGTAGAAAAACTCCCCTTACATGACAATGATATAGTCAATTACTCTAGAAGCCGAGTGAGAAGAAGGCCACGTAACCCATCCAATTCGACCCATTTAAGACTTTGGAAAAAGGGGATGCACTTTGGTTTGAAATCAGGGCAATTTTAGCCTGAGCTCAAAGGAAAATCATTACTTTTGAAACCCATGAGACAATCCCTCGTAGTCCTAGAAAATTAATAACAATGGCGAGAAGGTACTTAAAACCATTACGAGTTGGTGTAAAATAAGACCTCGAAGTGCCCACATGGATAAGTTCGAAAGAATGAACGTCTTAATGCATTTATCGAGGAGAAGTAACCTGGGTTATCTAATCACATGGATAAGTAGAGCAGGTAAATAGTTGTTAGAAGAACATCTACAAAGAATACCGGCAATATTTATTTATTCCAACTAAAGGAATATGTCCCCTTCCTTAATGCTACAAGACTTCCTCTTTGATGCCATGAAATGTAAATGAATTTTACAATGAGAGTTATCAGATGAAATATAAAGTAGTGCAGCAAAACTAATGAGCACCATTTGGAACCAACAATCTTAAACTAAGTCGAAGATATTAGAAGTCCATAGTAAATGGGGATTTACCTACTTTCAATGTCCTTTTAGAAAAGTGTACTTGTAGAGTATAAAAATGAGGTGAATTTAATCGAATCGTATAGTTGGATGACTAGTCAAGACATTGAGATAGTATCGGATTAAAGATTACGGACAAACAACAAGATCTGATTATAAATTATGTTTCAGGAAAGATCCCCAGCATGCAGGACAAATGAAAAGAAACTGAAAAAGCCTTATGGAAGTAACCTTTACATTGTATCCACTAGGAATGGTGGTAATATAAAGCGATTACAAAAAGCTACATTTTATGAAAGAAGATCTCTCTATGAAGTCACGTGATGTATAGCTCTAGAATTCTAAAATCCAATTATGTTTAGCAACTCTACTTCATAATGAAGCACTACAACACACTTCTACACAACCTACTATTGCAAACCACATTGGGAAATACTATAAGGCTTAACGGAGAGAAAGGCTTTGACATATGAATGTGTTACTAGGTGTATTTCTCCTTTGTCAACCAAAAACCTAAAGGCGAGAGTTAGACCGATAAGCAGATTGTTGGACTAGCACAAGTGTAGATAATCCATTGTCGAAAAGAGGTCATTCAATTTTAGTAATTGCGGCATGCTATCAACCCTTGATGAATTTGAAGTGATATGAGAACCCAATGAGATAGTATAGAATAATCATGGAGGGTTTGCAGATGTTCATAATGAGTTCTTCATGGATTTTAACTTGAGAACTGCCCAAATGCTAATGAAATATAGAAGAATATGAGAAACAGGCGTGGTGCTATAATAACCCCCAAAGGTGTGCTTGGTCTTGATGGAGAGCCTAGTAAGGGTCCTTACGAGACAGAAAGTGTTACAATGACTCATAAAAGGATATGTTCTCTCATGGTTATCGAACAAGTGTGGGGAAACTAGCACAATGAATTCACTAACTAAAGAACACAATGAACACATGTTATGGAGGTTTAAAGAGAAAGTAAACATTTGTTATAAGCTGGACATGCTTCTTGCTATATTAATTCCCAACTGCAATATACGACCATGCCATGAGCAACCACAATACTAGGACAAAGTGAGCTACTTACTACGGGATGTCCCAAGTGGACACGAAAGTTATGGCGACATATGATCTTCCTATGACGGGGATGTGAGGATCCCGATTTTTAGAGAGACTTCATGCACACGGTGACCATTTCAATTGACATGCACACATGTGATAGGGGTTAAGGTATTCTCTTATGTTACTAGGCGGTGATAAGCTTTCACGATGATATTCGCAAGAGAGTAGATTGACTTTTCAAACCATATAAGCCATATACACAAATGAGTAAAAGAGTGACTCGAGAAGGATCGTAACGCTAGGATGCTTTGCATGGAACTTGACACCACATAGGTAAACTTTACGACGGTGCATGTATAGGCACAAGCGAGTAGATATTGTCCATTTTAGTAAAATATTCTGTAAGAAATTCATCAGGTATAGTCCCTCGTTAAGAATTTAGGAAACTAAAGTGGGAAGTATTAATCCTAGAGTCATAAATCCATTCAAGGACGTATTTATAGAACTTAATTGCACTAGAGGATGTAAATCAGAGAATTTGTAATAGAGTGGATTCACGAACAATACGGCTCCTTCAAGGAGTAGGTACACACAAGTATTTGTGACTCACATCTTATCAAGACCACGTTTATGAGAATTCTTCAATATGGATGTACATATACAATGAGTAGAAATTTTAATTTGACTCACTTAATGACTTTAGGTTAGTAGGGCAATAGCTTAATCAATACTCCTCGACTCAACATCCCTAATGTACGTAGGTAACATACTGATATACTACATAAACTAGTGGTGCAGATACATTAATAGGAACAAGGGTACTCCCCTTAGCAAGAAGTTCTACCAATACCTCTATGGCTCCATACATTCTCCTAACAAACGCTTGGGCAAACTCCCTCATATCCAATGGCGGGTGCATTCCCTTCCTTTCTGCTTCCAAAATCATGAATTACTAATCTTGAGATTAAGACATAGAATGGAAATTAGCTCCCTATCTTGAGCTCCACTGCACAAATTGGAGTATCAAAGAAGGGTGAAATTCCTAAATGTCCGAATAGCCTCCAACTTATAGATGTTGCCGACTACACACCGATAAGAAGGAATCTACTAGACACGGCTCCAAGAAATCCTACGACCTTGTAAAACCTTAGGCTTTGATACCAAGTTTGTCACGCCCCAAAATCCAAGGAGCGCGACCGGCGCTCAACCGAGTAAACCCGAATGAGCAAGCCTGTTAGGTTTCATTCTACCCGAACTAATTCATGAATAAATAGGAGATGGACTCCATTAATCAGCTTTTAGTAAGTATTTCATTAACAACTTCCATTTCATTTCCATTAGCAACTTATATCACAATTATCAAAATATTACATGTTTTATAAATCTTTGCCAAACATCAATATTTCTACTTTTTAATTCCAATACCCGAAACTACCCACAACCTGACTACGGAGCCTCTAAACATAACAGAAGAGTAATGTAATATAGAAATGCCGGTAACAAGGCTCCAGCTATACCACAAAAATAAAGCACATGATAAACAAATGAAACAGGACCACGAAACGAAGTGGGGCTCACCAAGTCACCTAAAAGGATGATGCGGCACTAGCTGCGACCAACACTTCCTGCTATAGAAACACCTAGATCCATTAAAAGACGTAGCGCCCCCGGCAAAAGGGATGTTAGTTCCATCGAATAGCACTAGTATGTATAACTAAACACCATCTAGTTAGAAAAAACTTTCATACAATAATAATGAAATCACAAGTACAACTCAAACACTTTAAATGATCACAACATTATTAAATAAAAGAATCATTCCATCTTCATATCATTTTCCCATAGCTTTTAGTTTGGGGCATTTCATTCATATGTTCATCACTGTTCTCAATACCACCGCATTCTTGAGTGGAGTCCGATCACGACCCGATCGGCTAGGTTGCCTCATTTGAGACATGTATCTCAATCACCATTTCATTTCCCTTCTCTGGAGTTCAATATTAGAACATTACCACTATGTGTGCGGCTTGGTGTCCGATCACGGCCCGATCAGCTAGGCCGCCTTACCTAGGCATCGTTTCTTTCTCATTAACCATCTCATTTGAATATTCATTTCACATATTTCATATCAATTTATTGGCACTTGGGGCCACAATTATCACATCTTTTCCATTTTCAATGTCCACCTTGCAATTTGTGATCATAGGCACATACAAAGGCAATTCAAGTTGCAAGCATAAGTAAATTTTCACATAGTTAGCACAATATATGCATCTCCAATCTCAACATAAGGTCTTAGCATTTCAACACATGAATCATATTCCTTGCACCCCTTTTAAGATTGATCATATTGGAATGAATCTTACACAAATATAGGGTCACAACACCAATTCATGTAAGTATCAATCAAAGCAAGAATCCAAAGTTCAGTCTTACCACATTTACAAAGGCATCGATAGAGTTCAATTTATAAAGGCAGGGTTTTAGCCATGCATACTTTGTTTAAGCTTTCCTTAAGTTACTACAACGTTCCGGAAATTCTAGCAATCCCAATCTACTTTGAGACATAACAAAATTGAACACAAATTAGGAAGGTATTCATGGTTTCACCTCATTTGAGCATTTTATCAAATACTAGTCGAGCATCATGATTTCAAATCTATTTTACAAGGTTTCCTTCATTCCCCAACCCAAACTTTACTTATTTATGTTCAACAATCTTTCCACAAGCCTACTTTGTACATGCATGTATACATAATCGTATTACACCCAAGAATCATACCTCAATACCCCATCTTATACCCCAAACTCGAAATTAAAGCCTAATGTATAGAATCTTACCTCTTAGATGAAGAACTTATGATTGGGCTCTTTGATTATTGAAGGTTGATACAAGGTTTGATGATTGAATGTTGGGTTCCTCATTCTCTCTCTAAAATTCTCTCAACTCTCTCTAAAACCAGTGGAAAAAGGACCCCAAATGAACCCCAAAAGACTATATATGAAAATGGGGTCGGGTTATAAAAATAAGAAGATTAACCCTTTGAATGCGGGTTTACAGTCACATAATGGACCGCAGAATGGGTATGATGGCTCGCAAATCTCGGTGCCCAAAACAGGGCTACACTAGTCAAGTTTCTGGCCAGATTTGCGATAGCAAATCAAGTATGAGGACCGCATAATAGTTTTTGCGATTGCATATCTAACACAGGATCACATTTTTCCACCCTTTGGTAATTTGATTATAATTTTGTGTAGGAATGTCCCAATGACAAATGGGTTGAAGTGTTGGCAACTAGACTCGAAGACCTTTCATTTGATAGGTTATTCTTTCAAATCATGGACTAGTGCAAGCTCATTTGGAATTTTAGCCTATTATGAACTTTTCCAATTTTTCTTAGACTTAGGCCTTTCCTTGGACCCCAAATACATACCGTAAGACTTATACACATATAATCCAATTGATATACACTATGTTAATAGCACATAAAAATATTATAATAAGCCTACGTGACACCACGAGATCCTAGCTTACTTGGCAAATTTTTTCGGGGCCTTACGTGATCTATTCTCGAGCTAGTTGTTAGAGCAGATGATGCTAATAATGTGAAATTTAACGATAGAGCGCGAGCTAAAACGAGTTAATGATTGAACCGAAGGGCCTGCTGCCCAGATGTAGGCCGGCCGATGGGGACTTCGGGATCGACTTCAAGGTCGAGCTCGAGCTATCAGGGATAGTTGAGGATGATATAATAGTTAAAGATACAATCAAACAATCTTTCTATAGCCAAAACTAAGTAATATGATTAAGAACACATATAAAAGCGAAGGATATTGAGGTATCCTCGGATCAATGAGAGCCAATAAGTTTAGAAAGAAGAGAGAGAGGGAGAGAGAGAGATATTATTGCACTTTTGGAGAAATGGAGAAGCATCAGTCCTTTACAAGGTAGGGTGTGTCCCCTTTATATTGGAGGGGAACTCGATTACAAATACATGTGTATTTAATTACAAAATACGAAGATGGTATGGCTTGATGCGATGCCTTAGCATAGGCTCAGGATAGGCCGGCCCTGTCAGACTCAGCTGTGTGTCTTGGGAGCTTTACCTTTTTGTCCTGGCCTCAGCCTCCGTCTGGCCTCAAATTAGACCTTAACAAACCCCGAGGGAGAGGACTAAGTTATGGATTCATGTCCTCGGGGTCTCGAGGCATTTCCTCGAGATGGCTTGATAGCGAGAAAGCAGTCCCTCTGATTTCACCACGTACAAATAGTCTCCACGTTTCTTAGATTGAAGGCGACAAGAGACGATAAGAAACGATTCTGAACACTTTCTTCTTCTGATGTTCTTGGATACCAGATATTAGGACGCATTTCATATACCCTTCCTATAGATTTTGACATTGACTGCGATGGTTGGCTTCCTTCAATATACCAGGATGCTTGATAACTAGGGATTTTGATGCATTTTATACTCCTTCTTGCTTATGCTTTGATCTAATATTCTTAAAAAATAGTCCCAGAAGGCTTACAAGTTGTGCTTGATTGTAGGTTTGATAAAAAGAGTGACAAAATGTCAAACATCCGCTCAAAAGAAGTGAAACTTGCACAAGTGCCAAAGACAAGGCAAGCTCAGGCAGAACAGGCCTAGTGTGGCCGCACACCACTTTGTGCAGTCCGCACTGGGAGATTCAAAGAGTCGAATTTTAGGCTTCAAGGCAGTGTGGCTGCGCACCATTTTGTGTGGTCCGTACTGAAGGCAACATGGCTGCAGTCCATTCTCTGCGGGTCCGCGGTGCCAAGATTCAGAAAGGGTGATTTTTCAAGTTTGAAGCATGTGCGGTCCATAGTCAACTTTGTATGGACCGCACTAGAAGCCTCCGCAGCCGTGATCCATTCTATGTGGTCGGCAGAGCCCAAGTTCAGAGAGCCATTTTTCAAAGCCAAAGCCCCAGTGCGGACAGCGGTCCATTTTTGTGCGGTTCGCACTAACCCTGCAGGGGCATTTTTGTCCAGATTTTTTAGCTTAGTATAAATAGATTCTTTTTCCATTTTTAGGGTATCAGATATTGTAATTGAGCAGCTGTACTCGTAGGTTCGACTTTCTAAGACATTTTGGGCATTTTTTCTTACTTTTTATCATTGAATCTTTGTATTTAGCTTAGCAAGTAATTAATATGAGTTTATCTTCATCTATTTCTTGTTTTTCTTCTTTGAATATGAGTAGCTAGACCCATTAGCTAGGGTTGTGGCTCAACCCTAGTGTGGGTAATTGATGGGTCTTGTATTCTAGGGCTAAACTGATTTTGGGTGTTTGTTATTTGGGTCAATTTCTTGGTTAATTTCTGAATTAGTGGTTGCAAACAATAGTTTGTGTTTAGTTGACTAGGGTTCTTCTTGAGAAAGAGAATCTAAGTCTCTGAAATTGACCCAAGAAGGAATTGGGGCATACTCAAGAAATTGATAGCCCCAATTAAAGGGTTAAACCTCGAGGGAGTAATACCCGACTTGAACCTTTGTTGCTTATGCAAATTAGCATACCCAATTGGTCTTGAGAAAGTCAATTGGGCAAAATCACTTGAAACACCGAGAGGTGTAGAGTGGGTAAATTAGTGCAACAGTTATGTCATATTCCCCAAATATGTCAATGATTCCTTAGAATCAAGTACCCGTCAACTAACCACCTAAGCGGAAGTCACTACCCTAGTGCTTTTTAAAGATATTTGAACAACTTGTAGCAATTTCAACTCTTAGTTTAATTTACAATTTTTAGTTTGATAAAAGTAGAATTATAAAGAAAATCCCAAAAATGAATAGAAGACCAGCTAAGAGCACATACGCAATCCTAAACTAGATATATACTCGATTCTAATTCTAGGTCTCTGTGGATATCGATCCCGACCCAAAATTAGGTAAAAACTATTGCGACCCTATCTTGCTACTTAGTAGTAGTGCGGAGTTTGAAGCGATCACTTTTTGGCGCCGTTGCCGGGGAGCTAACGGTTTTGGCTATCTTTTTAGTTAGTTTTGTGTATTGTTCTTCTTTCCTTCTTTGTTACTAATTTGTGTGTGTCAATACTTCAGATACCAAATGGCTTTAATTGCTAATGACCCTCTTGGAAATGTGATTGTGGGGGAGGAAGTTGATGTTATTGGAGAGGATGCGGTTCCTCCTAAACCAAGATGAGGTGGCCAGGACAATGCTAATGAAAATGTTCCAAATCCTCCTCCGCCACCTCCAAGAGCGGTTCCTCGGGTGCTCCCAAAACAAGTCTATGCAAGTGCAATTGTCCCACCTCGAATCCGGGTGGGCAATTTTCAAATAACTAATGTGATGTTGACCTTAGTTGAGCAGTATGGGTATTTTACAGGCTCTGCGGATCAAAATGCCTACAAATATCTCAAGGGGTTAGTGGTTTCATGTTGGGGGAGCAAGCAGACGAATGTGTCCGAGGATGTTCTTAGGTTGAGACTTTTCCCATTCTCACTTCGGGGGAAAGCATTGGATTGGCTCGAGAGGCTTCCCAACCATTCCATCACAACTTGGGGTGAGTTGGAAGATAAGTTTATTGCTAAATTTTTCTCACCCGGGCCCATGGCAGAACTTTAAGATGAGATATTGGCCTTCAAGAAAGAGCCCACGGAACCTTTGCATGAGATTTGGGAGCGGTATATAACGATGGTGAAGGAATGTCCCAATAATGACATGACGGAGAATATGTTGCAAAAGACTTTCTACCAAGGCATCAATACTACAAATCAATGCATAGTCAACCAATTGGCCGGGGGGTAATTTAATGAAGTTGACGTATGATGAAGCTTGTGCCATTTTTGATGAGATGGCGGATACATCCTCCGCATGGCAAAGTAGAGCCAATGTTCCTCAAGGTGACCCTACGCTTATTCATTTGCGCAAGGAATTACATGACCATGGGCAAGCTATAGCGGAGTTGACAACTACTATGAATCTTGGCTAAGGCACAGTTGCAACAAGTCCAAAATCCTCGCCAAGTGAATGCCATGGAGGGTGTTAATATGCTAGTGAACCAGAGAAGGCGAAGAAGGCAACAAAACCAAGATAATTCTGTACAATTTGACGATGCATGTGATGGGTTTCAAAATGATGGTTATGATGAGAAAAATGAAGAGGTACAATATGTGAACAATTATCCAGGCCAAAGAGGCAGCTCTTCTAACCAATAACAACAATGGAGGTCCCAAGGTAATTGGCGCAATCAACAACAAGGCAACAATAATTGGAACAATCACCAACACGGGAACAACAATTGGGGAAGCAATAATCAAAATTCGAATTGAGGAAATCAAAACAACAATTGGAACAATCAAGGAAACTGGGGGAACAACAACAATTAGGGTGGATGGAACAATAATCAAGGCAATAAGGGGCAAGGCTTTCAAAGGCCCCCAATGTACCAACAACTGATACCCCCATTTCCTTCCCAAGGTTCGAGTTCTTCTAGTAATGATATGGGTAGAATTGAAATGATTTTCGAACAAATGATGAAGTAGAATGCGGATTTGGATGCTCAATTGTCTTCTCACAACACTTCCATTAGAAATTTAGAGGTGTAATTAGGCCAAATCTCTTAGTCATTGAATACTCGCCCGAAGGGTACTCTACCAAGTGATACGGTAGTGAACCCAAAGGGTGGGAACAATCATGTCATGGTGGTTACAACAAAAAGTGGGAGAGGCGGTGATGTGAATGCCTCGAAACAAAAGCAAGTTTTGGATGATGATATTGAGTTTCAAGAAAATGAAGTTCCCTTGCTAGTTGAAGATGTGCTTGATGACAATGTGAACAATGAAGTGAGAATTGATATTAATGAGGCCGAGGTGGAAACTCAAAATGTTGTGAACCCATCTAGGGAAAACGTGATTGACATGCTGGAGCCGGTTGTTCCAAAAGCCAAGGATCCTTTGCCAAGGCCACATCCACTTTATCCTCAAAGGCTCGCAAAGCAAAGAAATGATAATCAGTTCAAAAAGTTCATTGATATGATGAAGAGCTTGTCCATGCGGAGGTTCTTGAACAAATGCCGGGCTATGCAAAGTTCATGAAAGACTTGGTCACAAAGAAGCATTCAATGGATTGTGAGACTATCAAGATGACCCACCAAGTCAGTGCTATAGTACATTCAATGGCTCTCAAGTTGGAGGATCCCAATGCTTTCACTATCCTTTGAACTATTGGTAGTGCATATTTTGCCAAGGCTTTATGTGATCTTGGTGCAAGTATCAATTGATGCCCTACTCAGTTTTCAAGACATTGGGCATTGGGCCTCCTAGACCAACTTCCATGAGATTACAAATGGCGGATAGATCAATGAAGCAACCGTTGGGTATTGTGGATGATGTGCTTGTCCGGGTGGACAAATTTATATTGCTAGTGGACTTTGTGATATTGGATTTTGAGGTGGACTATGAGGTCCCAATCATATTAGGGAGACTTTTCATTACTACGGGGAAGGCTCTAGTGGACATGGAATTAGGGGAACTCACTTTCCGAGTGGGTGATGAAAAGGTAGTATTCCATGTGTGCAAATCGATGAAGCAACCCAATTGTGCCAAAGTGTACTCATTTGTGGATTTAGTCACGGCTGTGATAATTGATCATACAAGTGCTATGATTAATGTGGAGGACCCGTTGGAGGTCGTGTTGTTAAATCCTGAGGTAGATGATGATGAAGGCCGAGTGGAGTGTGCAAATTCCTTGCATGGAATGGGGTCATATTCTTATGAGCCTAGAAAGCTATCCT
The DNA here is from genome assembly GCA_026770625.1 of Nicotiana glauca. Lineage (NCBI taxonomy): Eukaryota > Viridiplantae > Streptophyta > Magnoliopsida > Solanales > Solanaceae > Nicotiana > Nicotiana glauca. The sequence continues at coordinate 15,409 of MU679317.1, read as the reverse complement.
TGGACCTCGAAAATAGAAAGAATCCACCAATTAAGCCATCAATTGTGGAACCTCCGGTGTTGGAGCTAAAGACATTGCCTCTATACCTCAGCTATGAGTTCTTGGGCCCTTGTTCTAATTTAACCATTATTCTTTCCTCTTGCCTTACTAACTTGCAGATAGACGCCACTTTGGCGGTTCTCAAAAGGAGGAAGAAAGCAATTGGATGGACATTGGCTGATATTCGGGGAATAAGCCCCGCATTCTGTATGCACAAAATCATGTTGGAGGATGATGCAAAACCCTCTTTGGAGCATCAAACAAGATCGAACGAGGCAACGCAATAAGTGGTGAAGAAAGAAGTGATAAAGTGGTTAGATGTCGGGGTCATGTACCCTATTTCCGATAGCTCTTGGTCTTCTTCGGTGCAATGTGTGCTAAAGAAAGGTAGGATGACTGTGGTGACAAATGACAATAATGAACTTATTCCCACTCGGACAGTTACCAAATGGAGGGTATGCATGGACTACTTGAAGCTGAACAAGGTGACCCGCAAGGATCATTTCCCTTTGCCATTCCTTGACCAAATTCTTGATCGCTTTGCGTGGCGTGCCTTTTATTGCTTTTTGGATGGATACTCGGGGTATAATCAAATAATAATCAGTTCGGAGGACCAAGAGAAGACCACCTTCACTTGTCCATACGACACCTTTGCTTTCTCTCGGATACCTTTCGGGTTATGCAATGCTCCGGTGACATTCAACGATGCATGATGACTATTTTCACCGATATGGTGGAATATATTTTGGAGGTCTTTATGGATGATTTTAGTATTGTGGGGGATCCATTTAAAGCATGCTTGAATAACCTTGATAGAGTTTTGGCTCGGTGTGAAGAAACCAATCTTGTTCTCAATTGGGAGAAATTCCACTTTATTGTGCAAGAAGGAATTGTACTTGGGCATAAAATTTCAAAACATGGTATTGAGGTTTATAAAGCAAAGATCGATGTGATTTCAAGTCTCCCTCCCCTACCACCGTCAAGGGAGTTAGAAGTTTTCTTGTGATGAGGGGCTCTACCGGAGGTTCATTAAAGATTTTTTGAAGGTAGTTAATCCCCTGTGAAAGTTGCTAGAGAAAGATGCTAAGTTCATGTTTGATGTGAAATGCATGGATGCCTTTGAACTTCTCAAGCATAAGTTGACCACCACTCTTATCATTATCGCACCTAATTGGAGCTTGCCCTTTGAGCTCATCTGTGATGCTAGCGATGTTGCGATTGGAGTGGTGTTGGGTCAAGGTGTGAATGTTTCATCCGGTGTACTATGAGAGCAAGACAATGAATGATGCTCAATTGAAATACACGGTGACCACGAAGGAACTTTACGCTATTGTGTTTTCCATGGAAAACTTTTGGCCATATCTTATGGGGGCTAAAGTCATAGTGCACACTGATCATGACGCCCTTAGGTACTTGATGAAAAAGAAAGACTCCAAAGCAAGGTTGATGCGATGAGTGTTATTACTTCAAGAGTTTGATCTAGAAATTGTGGACCAGAAGGGTAGTGAAAACCAAGTGGCGGACCACTTGTCCTGTTTGGAAGAGGAGGGGAGGCCTTGTGATGGCCTAGAGATCAACGATTCATTTCCCGAAGAACAACTCCTTTCAGTTTTTGATATGGGCTACATTGCAATAAAACTCTTTGACCATGTGTTCGTTGGCATCGACACACTCCTTCGGAAAATGTTCCCAGCCCACTCTAGTCCCAAATTGTCTTTGCACATTGGGGTTGTGGGGTAAAAGGTCTCTATCAATGAAGCTCCTCTCCGGAATCAACTTTCTCACCGGCTACCACTTCCTAAATTTGTGGTACGCCACCTCACTCATGACCCTATCCCGTCAAACCTTCGGTTTCCTCGTTCTATCTACACCCCAACCCGTGGTTCACCTCCTTCAGCTACCTTCTCATCTTTCTCCACTTCCTCCTCTTATTCTCCTCCACCCTCTTCGGATAAGGATGCTGTGGGAGAGGTGGAATATTCCCCACTTCCTGCTGCTGAGCCCTCAGATGACTCAGAATCCACATTTGTTATGGCAGTGGGTGATGGTGGACGGGTGTCTCTTAGCCTAGGTCTCTCCGGCCAGTCTTCTATGTACTCTGGCATGAAGTTTTAAGATATTTCCCGTGATGGCTCATACTCACTCACCGAGGAATGTGAAGCATCCTTGTCAGCAGCTTTGATCAGCTTTCATGTATTTTTAATGTTTTCCCGGGCTTGGGGAGTGAGTCTTATCATTTTCTTTTTACCATCCCGGGGAGTGAGTCTTATCGTTCAGATCCTTTGCCCCATTGTTTTACCATTGTCTGCAAACTCAGTTCAATTAGCTTGTTAGTATAAATTTAATCAGTTAAGAGCAATGTTTCATAAGCAAGAAGGAAAAAGTTGCAGACAGGTTGCAGAAGCTACCCAGTTTGGACCGCACAAAATGGTGTGCGGCCGCAAAGGGTACACCGCGGACCCGCAAAAAAACAATTGCGCTCCGCACAGGTGTGGGGTTCAAAAACACAGCATATGAATCTAAGCGGTGCTGACCGCACAAAAGTAACTGCGGCCGCATTGGGGCTAGTGCGGACCGCACAAAATCAACCGCAATCCGCACTGCCCAAAGTTAAACTTCTTATAATTCATTAGTGCAGTCCATACAAAATGGTATTGCGGTCCGCACTGCGGCACCGCGGACTGCACAAAAATGACCACGGTCCAAACTGAGTGACCAGTTGTGGCACTAAGTAAGGGTCCCATGTATTTTCATTTTGGGTCCAATTTTTCACCTAAGTAGTGTCCCTACATGGTTACCAATTGATTTTAACTATCTATGTCTATGTTAACCTAAAAATTAACAACCCTAAGAAAATATGATAGAAAGAAAAGAAAGAAAGAAAAACAACAATTTAAACAAAATTAACAAAATTAAACAAGTAGAAAGAGATTTAATGTTACTAGTTATGAGATGAAATGAGCTAATTAATTCCAGAAGTTAATTATGAGCAGAAGAAGCTATGAACAATGTTTTTTTCTTAGTCTGAGAGTGAAGGGTTTGAAAAGGGTAAAAGGAGGCCCTCAGAGACTATTTATAGAAAATGTCCTAGTACCCATTCTCACCTACCAGAGTGGACCGCACAAAATGGACCGCGGTCCGCACTGGGCTATTTTGTTCAAGCTCAACTTAGTAACCCATCGTGGCGTGCACAAAATGGACCGCGGCCGTGGTGGTGCACCACAGACTGTACTAAATCAACTGCGGTCACGGTAGCAAACTTTAGAGAGTACTCTCATCAGCCTTTACCAGTGCGGTCTGCATAAAATGGTAGTGCAGCTGCACTAGAAACTTCAGAGACCTGTGCATTTTTTCAATTATGTCCTGCACTACATCACTCAATCCCGTTACATCTCACAACCAGTTAGCCCAAAAATCAAACCTAAACTACAAAGAAAATCAAAGAAAACAAGAAGAAAAACACATGGGTTGCCTCCCAAGAAGCGCCTGATTTAACGTCGCGGAACGACGCGGGTTACCATCATATCATTTGAAATGAATAAGTGCCACCGTGTGGCTGCTATCGATTTTCCCAAGATAATGCTTGACCCGGTTCCCATTCACTCTAAAAACTTCACCATTTTTGTTCATTAAATCAAGAGCACCAAACGGGGTCACACACACCACTTCAAAAGGTCCACTCTATTTTGTTTTGAGCTTTCCCGGAAATAGACGTAACCGGTAGTTGAACAAGAGAACTAAATCACCTACTTTGAACTCCTTTCCACGAGCATATTTATCATGAAGGTACTTCATCTTGTCCTTATAGAAGGACGAACTGGAGTTGGCATGAAATCTGAATTCATCAAGTTCATTGAATTGTTCCACACGAAGATTGGCTGCAATATCCCATTCAAAATTTATCTTCCTCAAAGCCCATATGGCCTTGTACTATAACCGAATAGAAAGATGTCAAGATTTCCCAAACACCAACCAGTACGGAGACATACCATTAGGATTATTGAAAGATTTCCTATAAGCCTATAGAGTGTCATCCAACTTCTTCGACCAATCAGTCCTATTTGCATTGACCATCTTCGACAATATGCTTTTGATTTCCCTGTTAGAGACTTCCACTTGACCACTTGCTTGACGGTGATAGGGGGTAGAAACCTTGTGATTGCCACCATACTTTGAAAGCAAAGTGTCGAAAGCTCTATTGCAAAAATGATACCCCCCATCACTTATGATTGCCCTAGGAGTACCAAACCTTGTAAAAATGCTCTTCTTGAGAAATGCAACCACACTTCGGGCCTCATTGTTAGGAAAAGCCACGGCTTCAACCCACTTTGAAACATAATCCACCGCCACAAGAACGTAAGTGTTCCCGCAAAAGCTAACAAATGGGCCCATGAAATCAATGCCCCATATATAAAAAATATCAACCTCAAGAATGGTATTGAGAGGCATCTCATATTTTTTCGAAATCCACCCCGCTCTTTGGCACTCGTCGCATCTCTTCACAAAATAACCCGCATCTTTGAACAAAGTTAGCCAATAAAACCCACAACTAAGAACTTTAGAAGCCGTACTCGCCCCGCTATGATGACCACCATAGGGAGAGGAATCACAAGCCTCTAAAATACTCAATTGCTCTTCCTTCGGGACACACCTTCGGATCACACCATCCGTGCAAATCTTGAACAATTACGGCTCATCCCAATAGAAATCCAAACTATCCCGCTTGAGCTTATTTCTTTGGTTAGAAGAGAGATCACACAGGATTATTCCGGTCACAAGGTAATTAGAAACACTGGCAAACCATGGCATATCATTCATTGTAAGGCTAAAACCCCATCTTTTAGAAATTGAGCTCTATCGATGCTTATGTAAATGTGGTAAGACTGAACTTTGGATTCTTACTTTTATTGATACTTACATGAATTGGTGCTGTGACCCTATATTTGTGAATGATTCATTTCAATATGATCAATGTGATATTCTTGATAACTTAAAAAGGGTGCAAGGAATATGAATAATGTATTGAAATGCTAGGACCTTATGTTGAGATTGGAGATGCATATATTGTGCTAACTATGTGAAATCTTACTTATGCTTGCAACTTGAATTGCCTTTGAATATGCCTATGATCATTAATTGCAAGATGGACATTGAAAATGGAAAAGATGTGATAATTGTGGCCCTAAGTGCAAATGAATTGATACGAAATATGTGAAATAAAGATTCAAATGAGATGGTTAATGAGAAAGAAACCATGCCTAGGTAAGGCGGCCTAGCTGATCGGGCCGTGATCGGACACCATGCCGCACACATGGTGGTAATGTGCTAATATTGAACTCCGGAAAAGGGAAATGAAATTGTGATTGAGATACATGTCTCAAATGAGGCAAACTAGCCGATCGGGTCATGATCGGACTCCGCTCAAGAATGTGGTGGTATTGAGAACAGTGATGAACATATGAATGAAATGCCCCAAACTAAAATCTATGGGAAAATGATGTGAAAATGGAATTATTCTTTTATTTAATAATGTCGTGATCATTTAAAGTGTTTGAGTTGTACTTGTGATTTCATTATTCTTGTATGAAAGTTCTTTCTAACTAGATGGTTTTTAGTTATACATACTAGTGCTATTCGATGGCACTAACGTCCCTTTTGTCCGGTGCGCTATGTCTTTAAATGGATATAGGTGTTTCTATAGCAGGCAGTGTTGGTCGCAGCTAGTGCCGCATCAACCTTTCAGCTGACTTGGTGAGCCTTACTTCGTTTTGGGGTCCTGTTTCATTTGTTTATCATGTACTTTGTATTTGAGGTATAGCCAGAGCCTTATTACCAGCATTTCTATATTACAATACTCTTCAGTTATGTTTAGAGGCTCCGTAGATAGGTTGTGGGTAGTTTTGGGTATTGGAATTGAAAAGTAGAAATATTGATTTTGGCAAAGATTTATAAAACTTGTAATATTTTGATAATTGTGATTTAAGTTGCTAATGGAAATGAAATGGAAGTTGTTAATGAAATACTTACTAAAAGTCGATTAATGGAGTCCATCTCCAATTTATTCATGAATTAGTTCGGGTAGAATGAAACCTAACAGGCTTGCTCAGTCAGGTTTACTCGATTGAGCGCCGATCACGCTTCTCGGATTTTTGGACGTGACAGATCACTTATTTTTAGAGTCCCATTTTACAAATTTAATTGTTGTTACCATTTTCACGATAAATATCATCGATGACCCTTACTCGCCTCGCAATAATCCTTCTATACCAAGGATAACAAAATTCTTTACTCACGATAGTGACACTTAGTGTAACCGGCACATACATTCCCTTAAGCTTAACATTGCTCACACTGCTTTCTTTAGGGAAACATCTTCCTAAATGACCCTTCTCTGAATTTCTCATGAATCTTATTCTGTTGTCCATTCTATTATCGCCGGAATGCAATATGAAAATCTCATGATGCTGACTATTATCCAATCACTAAGTCCTTAATTCACGTTTAGTTTATCTTGTTTACCAGTCCATACTAGTTTCTATTATTCTGGGGTCTATCTTTTCCTTCTGGTAATCACGTTAGAGTCACGAACATATTTCATGAAATAAAGATATGATTGTATAGCCTTTATTCTTTTGTGGTCTCAAGGCCTATCACCTTTCGTCTTTTCCTTCACTTAACCATAGACTCTATAATACAGTCATCTTTTTGACCTACTATTGTCATCCATGTATCACATTAAGTCTCTTCTTATTTCCCGCTAAAATTTCTGTCTATTACTTTATTCTGAAAATTTGCAACAAAACATTATTTTGCTTTTAGCTCCCCTCGCTCCATCCGCTGGCTCTTCAGGTTGCTTAAAGTTCTCGCTCTACTAGGGACGGGGAGCCACACAAAGATAATATTTATCCCTTCAAGGATTCCGGTGCCTATCTTTATACTACTCATATATAGTTGTACTATTGTCACGCCCTAAAAACCGTGGAGCGTGACTAGCGCTCAACTGCGTAAACCTGACCGAGAAAGCCTGTAAGATTTCATTCTACCCAAACTAGTTCATGAATAAAGAGGGAGTGTTATCCCATTTTATCAAAACACTAAGCAATCTTCTATTAGCAGCTTTCAGTTTATTTTCGTTAATGACTTCATTCATAGTTTTGAAATTATTACAAGTTTACAGATTTAATGAAAAATCATACTTACCAAATACCAACATTATAGTCTCGACCCCCAACATCAACCATCACCCACAAAAAATTTACGGAACCTCTAAATACAATAGGAGAGAAATAGGGAAATGCCGGCAATAAGGCTCCCTCTATACCTTAACATGTGATGAGAAAATGAATAAAAGATACATGACATGACCCCGGGATGGAGTGGGGATTTCCAAGTCTGCTGGGAAGAGAATACAGCTATTACTGGCCGATGCCGCTCGCTGCGGAACCACTTGTATCATAAAATGATACAATGCCCCCCAACAAAAGGGATGTTAGAACCGTCGAATATCACTAGTATGTAAGGCTAAAGGTCCTCTTTCAGAATAGAATAATCATACAAGTAAAGAAACCATGAAACAGTAAGTCAAAGTCAACAATGTACATGCTTCCAATTTGCAACATGCGAGTCTCTAGTTTACGAAAATAGTATATAATTTTTTTTTGTTGGGAGATCATTAGCACTGATATGAGTTATACCACCATCTTTGTTAGCACGGAGTCCGATCACGACCCGATCGGCTAGGTCATCCCTTTGGAGACATGTACCACAATCACAATTTCTAGTTTTTGATTCCCAGCACAATACTACCATGTGTGCGGCATGGCGTCCAATCACGGCCCGATCGGCTAGGCTGCCTTCCCACATATATCGTGTGGGGTTGGCATTACCAATTTAAAAATGTTACCAAGTTCATCCCAAGTAAGGGGAATAACCATGATCCGCACCTATACCGGCATGTGTAGTTTCAAATATGAGCCTTGTGACCCACCCTTCCTTGGTTTTTCTAATGATACCCTCAAATTTTTTTTTGATTCAATTTAGTATTGCACACAATTATAGTATCAGTACAAGTATACAAATATAATATAAATACAACCATGCTTACCTCAATAACTTTCACATTTTATAGTTTTTATTAATGTTCTCAATCTCTCTCAATAAAAGTATTTCTTTGGCAATTTGGGCATTTCACAAGGTTCATCATTTTTATGGCATGAAGGCCACATTTGGTTTTCCACATTTTCATATCTTTTATTTCCAAGGACCAGCAACCAATATCAATGTATCGAATATTCCGGGAATCATATATTTTCGAGTTCAATAGTAATAAAATCATCAAACACAAGGGATTCTTCCCAAAAAGGGACATGCCAACCAACAATTGAAATACACATTGAAGTTATAAGCCAAAAATAACTTTAATTACCCTTGAATTATCCCTTTGTCAAACATGGAAAAATCACAACATCAACATCGGAATGTGTACGAACTTGCATTACATTGAATGTATTTATAAGGCACAGCATTATCTAAAACAACCATTTATGGGCATAATTCGGGTACAAGACCTTTAGGCCGTTCATTTTTTTGAATTTAGTTCATAACGATTGGGTCAAGGCTTATTTCATAATTATTCCACATTTTCTCATTTGGTTCATTTCCATACACCTTTACAGTTTATCAACAAGTAGACATATTCAATCAAGGCATTTAGTACAGATAAGACCAACTAGGAGCATTAAACAGATCGATTTCTTCTCACCCAATTAGTATACTAACCTTCATTTAAAATTTAACTCAAGGTTATACCATTTTGGTAGACAAACCACACTTAAACTTACAAGACAATATGGAATTCACTTCTGAGAGAGAAAGTTTAGCCTATATACCTCGATTGAGCTTTCCTTAAGTCCTAATATACTCCGAGACTCTTAGCAACATCAATCTCTTAGGAACATGACAAATCGAACCACAAATTAGAGTGGTGATCATAGTTCTAGCTCATTTGACCATATTTTCAAACACTAAGGGTGCATTATGCTTTTAAAACCTTTTTGTGAAAGATCCTACCATCCTTCATCTAATCCTTAGCTCAATACCTCACCAAATACATTAAGAACTCATACATGCAAGATATCCATTCACATCCTCATGGATTACCCTTCTAATGGTCTATACTAGTTATATCTAAACATTAAGAGCTTGGATTACAGAACCTTACCTCTTAGGAAGAAGACCTAGGTTCCTTTTTTGACAAATTTTCAAGGTTTAAGCAACATCTTAGGAGAAATGTTGATGAAGAACCCTCTCTCCCTCTAGGACCCTCTCTTTCTCTCTCTAAATGCATAAAAAATAGGCCTTAAATGAAGGGTAGTGTATAATATATTGATGTGGGGTCAGGTGAGAAAATTAGAAATTTGGAGTAGCGGAACAGATCTGCGATCACATAAAGGACATGTAGCCCGCAAAAGGGACCAAAAAATGGCTCCCAAAACATAAACAACCTGCATGGGTAAGCAACGATAATGTGGTCGCATACCTGTTCTACGGTCGCATAACGCACCGTAGAACTACCCCTCGCAAAATTTCATGGAGATTATGTGTCACGCCCCAAATTCGAGGGACATGACCGTCGCTCAACCGGGTATCCCCAGTCAAGCGGAACTGGGTGCCTTTTCTATCCCACGTGTTACCCCGCATTTTCATTACCTATTAACCAAGTTAAATAGCCATTTATAGGAGATGGACTCCATTAACCAAATTCTATAAACCTATCAATTACAATTTCCATTTCATTTTTTTTAGCAACTTCATTCACCAAAATACAAGTATTCCAAGTTTTATACAGCATTGCCAAACATCAATATTTATCTTTTAAATTCCCATGCCCGAAACTACCCATAACCTATCTACGGAGCCTCTAAATACAATTGAAGAATAATATGGAAATGCCGACAACAAGGTTCCGGCTATACCTTATACAAACATCAAAACAAGATCCTAAAACAGAAGTGGCATGAGCCACATAGGGCCCCGAATGGAAAGGGGCTCGCCGAATCAGCTGACGGGAAGTGATGAGGAGCTACGGTCGGTGGACTGGAGTACCTGCTATGGATCCACCTACCATCATAACACGAATGTAGCGCCCCCGGCAAAAGGGATGTCTGTACATTTGAATTGTACTGGTATGTATGAACAAACTTTGTCCCAAGTAAACTCAAACCATACACAAGTAGGTAACAGTAATAGAAACAAAAATCAAATGCACAAAAAAGGGAACAATCAAGCCAAACAAGGTTACAATATCTCCTTTTTCCCTTCAACATTTCCACATCAATGATTTCACAATTTGATACACTAGTAGAGAACAGTAATAGAAGCAGCAACCAAACACACATGAAAGGAACAATCAAGCCAAACAAGTTTACAAAGTCTCCTGTTTCCCCTTCCACATTTTCACATCAATGATTTCACAAGTTGCTCACATTTTGTTTCAATAGTGATTTCGATCACTTTCCACCCTTATTACCTCGGCCACCCTTATTACCTCGTCCACCCTTATCACCACAATCCAAACCTTATTTCTCCATGTTGCGGCGTGCAAATCGATCCCACGGTACAGTTTCAATTCACAAACAACACAACAACAATAAACAATTCACAAAGATCAACAACAATACTTCTCAAGAAATAACAACAACAATATTACAAGTGTTTCCATAACCATCAATACTATTTTCCATCATTTTCAACAATTCATATGCAATTTAAGTCACCACAATAATTATCCACAATAAGCCAAGCATGTTATTACCACGGTTGTTGCAATTGCATCATTTACGGTTTCCTTCTATCATTTGTTTCTCAACTCTTACCACATAACACTTTGACAATCATGCATTTAGTTTATTGCTAATTAATTGCACCATTATATCGGAAGTCTTAAACACAAACACTCAAATCAGACCAATCACAAGAATTTCACAAATAGTCCACATAGATATCACATACAAAATAGTCGTACATCAAACAAGGTGACTCAACAAAGGTCAAATTTAGCCATACATACCTTTCTTGAGCTTTTCTTTAATTACTACGATATTCCGGAAACTCTAGCAACTTCAATCTATTTTGAGGCATAACAAAATTAACACAAATTAGGAAGGTATTCATGGTTTCAGCTCATTTGAGCATTTTATCAAACACTAGTTGAGCATCTTAATTATTAACTCTCTTTTACAAGGTTCCTTCATTCTCCAACCAAATCTTTACTTAATTATGTTCAATAATCTCCCCATAAACCTAAGTTGTGCATGCATGAATACAAAATACTAATACACCCAAGAATCACACCTCAATAACCCATCTTATACCCCAAACTCAAAATTAAAGTCTAGAGTATAGAACCTTACCTCTTAGATGAAGAACTTGCGGTTGGGTTCTTTGATTCTTAAAGGTTGATGCCAGGTTTGGACAATTATGAAGCTAGCCCTCTCCTTTATCTCTCTATATGCTCTTCCCTCTCTCTAAAATCAGTAAGAAATGACCCCAAAATGAACCCCAAAGCCTATATATTGAAATGGGGTCGGGTTATAAAATTTAGAAAATTAACCCTCCGATGTCAACTCTGCTATAACAGAATGGACCGTAGAATGAACATGCGGGCCACAGAATGCACCGCAAAAATCAGTGCCCAAAACTGGGCTACACTGGTTCAATCTGCTGTTTGATTTGTGATCGCAGATTAAAAATGCGGACCGCAAAATTTACATTGAGATTGCAGATCTGACATGACATAGGATCGCATTTTCCAGCCTTTGGTAATTTGATCATAACTTTGTGTATGAATGTCAAAATGATGAACGATTTGAAGCGTTGGAAACTAGACTCAAAGACCTTTCATTTGATATACTATTCACCATACAAAACCTTATAAATATTTAGATATGCTCGTTTAAAGTGGAGTCTTGTGCGAATCCATTTGGAATTTTAGCCTATTACGAAATTTTCCCATTTGGCATACACTTAGGCTTCCATTTGGACCTCACATCACTTACCATAAGACTTATACTCATATTTACCAAGTCTAATTGATGTCCACCATGTTAATAGCACATAAATTATAATAATTAGCCTACGTGGCACCACGAAATCCTAGATTTCTGAGAGAAATTTTCCGGGGCCTTACATTCTCCCCCCCAGGATCATTCGTCCTCGAATGAGGAGTAGAGTCTTCCCCAAACACTTTAGCATCACACATTTCTTTTCTAGTCTACCTCAAGTCCCTAGATTTTGACTAAATCCAAAATTCTTTAGAAATTTTGGCAGAGTCTCCTTTGTAACTAGGCCTATCCAACTGCCAGAGAATCACCAAAATCTTAAAAACATATCCACAACTAGACAGAGCACCACGATGTATATATCGACAATACTGATCTTAGTATTACAAGCACTACATTATCATAGGGATACCAGAACATGGACTGCACAGTTTTAGATCAAAATACCTATATGGTACATTTCAAGTCAAACTAATTGATATTCAATCAAGCAAAAAAAATATTTTCCTTACACGACAATTTCAGCCTTCTAGATGACCTTCTCAACTTACGAGCTCTATCATAACACATTCTTGGAAATAATATCAACTCCCAAACATACGTAACAAGGATGACAAATAGACACCTGGCATGAGTTAACTATCCATTGACTTTACCTTTAATAATTTCCACGGTACAATTCACATTCCACCGAATATTGCAATTCATGGTGATAGCAACAACCCACAATTCCATCACATGGCCTCATACCATCAAGAATGTCATTTCATAGTAACCAAACAATCATGTGTTCATAATAGTCCTTACCATCCATTAATGTAATCACAAAGGTGTTCATCAACAAGAATATAATTTCATTTCAATCAA
>MU679316.1:17520-32614 GCA_026770625.1 Nicotiana glauca | reverse complement strand
CTAACCTTAAATAATGGGTTATATGATCACTTTCTTATCAAGTGTTACTGAAATGCGTCAATTTCTTTGTTCTTCTTTGTTCATATATCAAAATTTATTAAATTCTTATATCTTTTTTAAATTTGAAGTGGTATTTTGATAATCTAAAATTAAATAAAATTTATCACTAATTAGGTATCATGTTGATTTTTATGTTTGATTATTAAATTCGTTTAACCTTATAAGTATACATCAACGAAAAATTATTGTCAGAGGACTAAAAAAAATAACTATCATGTGTTATTAATAAAATACTACCATAAAAATATTTAAATATATCATATGTTTGTCAAGTTTTTCAATTTTTACTAAACATATATTTACTTATAAAAAGTTTAACAAAGTAAGATTGAAATAATATTCACATAACAAAAAAACCCGAAAACCCGACACAACTGAACCAATCCAACCCGATGTAGTTGGTTTGGTTTGATTTTAATAAAAACCGAACCAACTCGATCCATGTACATCCCTAGCTCCCGGATCCAAAGTCAATCGCTGGACTTTAAAAGAGAAAAGCCGAAACGAAGCAGTCCAAAACAAAGTAGGAATGACATGAGGTAGCCACTCTAAATGGATGCTATTTAGGAATTAGCCAATGCATCATGAATTTCAGTTTTTTCAGTTCAATTTTTCACGAAAAAAATATTTTGAGTTGTCCTGAAGTTAAGATATTTAGTTTAAAATTCTGGGACAAAATAAGTATAAGCTAATCCTTAAATAGCATCCGTTATATGTGCATGTGCTATGGACCTCGAAACAGCTGATAAAAGCAAGATGGATCTAAAGACAGTTTCTCAATCAAAGCCCAAAGACTAGAGAAGCTAGCAAGCCCAATAGAAGAATGTACTCTAAAGCCCAAAGGAGAATAGCCCAAAAAGTCCCGCATTTCAGGAAAAAGTATGTCCAGCGACCAACTAATAACAAGTAGTAATTGAGGCAGTAAGATGGGATAAAACTCCAAAAATTATATAAATTAATGATGACATTTAATCTGGATATCCGTTGAATAATTCCATATTTTTTGAATCGGCATGAAAGTATGTATTTTGGTCTCCATTACCAAGTATAAAAAGGAAGGCAACTTGTTCAACTAACTAAACCACTAGAAAAATAAAGATAACAGGCAACCTAAATAACTATCTCCAACAGTGAAAAAACCGAAAAAAACAAACATAGCAATCCCTTTCAATTATTTGACTATACATTTATGCAGTAAGTAGTAAATAGGGTTGAACTAATCCAATATTTTGCTGATTCACTAAATACAGAAGGACCAGTGGCTTTTAGGTTTGTCACTTGGTATGAATTTTCCACTATGCATATTAAATGGATAGGCACCTACACATCTGCCGCTCTTTCAGTCTTTTGTCCTTAAAATCAAAGAGGGTTTTGTATTCACAAGCCCCCCCCCCACCCCACCCCCCACCCAAAAAGAAAAAAGAAAAAAAAAAGGAGGAACAAAAAAGGTCGAACTATTAAAGAAAAGAATAGAATTAAATCGAACAGAACGGCACTTTTGGAATTTTCTAATACCAATTTACAAAGTCGAAAATGAAAAAACTAAACGGAAATTGCTCTAATCACAGAGTATTACAAGTTCATTCTCACCAGTTTTTTTTGTCTTCTCATTTCAATACCTCAAGCCTCCTCCAGCCCTTCCTTTTTTTTCCTTCCATAAAAAAGGCATGCTGATGATACACGTTTTTGGGTTAGGAAATGTGACCGCGTTAGATTAAGAAAAATGGCTTAAAAGTGGTTAGTAAAATATTGGAAGCTTCCAAAAAACTTTGTTTCTTGCTCAACTTTTTTCTTCTTGTGACTTCTTATTTTTCTTCATACCTAACACTTCGTCATATACCTAGAAGAGTCACTGCCGAAGCAAAAACAAATACAGATGTGAACTTTAAAATTACTAAATCAGGATGACACCTGAGACGTTTGAGAATTATCTTCCTCTTTAGGTATTCTTGAGTTTTAAAAATTATGAAAAGCTCCCACATTTAGCTTTTAAAGTTTAATAATATCCCTTAACAACAAATACTATGGCTCTATTTTTTGGCTTGTGAAATTCCCAAAAGTAATTCTCCTTTGCACTAAAAGGAGAATAGGATAAGCCTGAAAAACAAAGAGAGAAGAATGTATAAATTACATCTAAATTGATTTAATTTGGTAATTAAAAAATCTGAACCAACTCGATGTATATACACCCCTACCTATCAGCCAGATTTAAACACCTAAAACTTTTCTTCTATTCTTTTTGTAGATTTAGAGGTATACTAACAATTCTTTTTGTATAAATATCGAGTATTTGTACTAAATCAATAACTTTTACCATAATTAATTAATGTATATTTTTTACTTTGTTAAATTACTTAACTCTATTAAATTAGTACGTATAATTTTGTGTAAACAACTGATACGGGTCTTTACCGACAGCACAACATTTTGGGTACCATAAAAAATCACTATTACTAACAAACTGATATGATATTCGAATTTAAATTGGAATTCAATTTGAGTAGTTTGCATTGAGGTTGCCAAGTATGGTGTCGAAAAATAAACTGCTTGACAATTTTAAGACAATATATGCAATATTTTATAATAATAATCAACTAATTTAACATTATTTAATGATTCAAAGAACAAAATTGTATATATAGGGTATTAAAAATTTAAATTCTGGAGCTAGAGATATCGATAAACGTAAAGTAGAGTCATACTGAAATAAATCTGGCCAAAGAATCATTTAAATTTTTAGATAGTCGATTAAAGCGAATTTTAAATTAAGGATAATATCTTCACTTGCATCATTATAAAGATAATTATTATTATAATACACACACACACACACACACACACACACACATATATATATATATATATATATATATATATATATATATATATATATATATATATACACACACACACACACACAAAACAATCCAGTATAATCCCACTTAGTGGGGTCTGGGGAGGGTAGTGTGTATGCAGACTTTACCCCTATCCTGGGGTAGAGAGGCTGTTTCCAAATAGACTCCCGGCATCCTTCCCTCCAAGAACTTCCCACCTTGCTCTTGGGGAGACTCCAACTCACAACTTCTTGGTTGGAAGTGGAGGTTGCTTACTTTGAAAGATAAAATCATACCAAATAAGAGTTCAAGTCGTAGTATAAGAGTCACGTCATAATCCAAGAATCGTTTATATCGTGTCAACCTTTGCGTTTTGCCATAAATATGAGTTATTATTTCAATTTGTGGCTATTTTTAGGTTCCAATGATACCTATGAAAATAGTGCAAAAATAAAATTATCACTATGAGAATTGAGAAAATGTTAGTCTTTTTTCATGTAGTGTTTCTTAATTAATATTTGACGATTATCTATAATTATTTAGAAGTTTACATGTTAAGGTTATTTACATATAATTCAAATAACTCAAATATTTAACATGGTTAATGTCAAATATCAAAATGGAGTAAAAAAAAATTCACTAGCTAAGGAATTTTTTATATTTTTAGATAGCCAACTAAAATGAGTTTTGAATTAAGAATAAAATTTTCAATTACATTACTATAAAAATAATTATTATTGAAAAATAATGTTTTAGAAACTGAAATTTTTAAGAAAGAAATATTTTTTAAGAGATATCAACACTCCAAATAAGAGTTCAAGTAGTAGTAAAAGAGTTCAAGAGTTCGAGCGTACATACTCCAGAAATATGTGGAATGCAATGTTGAACTGGATAGAAATACGGCATCAGATAGAAAGCTGGGATGAGGAAATAGAATGGATAACAAAGGTGGTGGTGAATAGAACAAAGAGTGAAATACTATTGTTTCTATTTACAATAGTGGTATATAAGATATGGAAGGAAATGAATAATAGAAGATTTCAAGGAATTGAGACAACATATAACAAAAGGATAAAAGAGATTGTCCTAATGTTACATATCCGAGGACAACAAGTAGGTAAATGGAGAAAAGAGTTAGAAAAACTGAATAGTTATCCTAGCTAGATAGAAATAGTAGCTAGTTATTGATAACATAATGTTAGTTTTTTTTTTAATAGATTACAAAAGGATGTATAGGAACTAGCTCAAGAGTCCAAAAGAGCTAGGGGATTGTAAATATTTTACTTGGTTAAATAAAGTTTTTGATTTTAACCCCCCCCCCCCCAAAAAAAAAGGTAAGTCTTATCTAAAGAGTCATTCATTGTCTCAACATTTGATTGTTTTGCCATAAATATGAGTTATTATTTTGCTTCCTGACTATTTTTAGGATCCAATGACACCGGCAAGAATGGTATCAAAAAAGAATAATAGAAGAAATGGTTAATTTTTTTCATGTAGTTAATATCCAATGATTATCTATATTTACCGAAAAAGTGTAAATTTTAAGATGAGGAAGTAACGCAGACTACCCATAAAACCTAAAATAATTACATGATTTTACCCGCATTGAATCTATTTACATTTTGTGCCTATGCGATCTAACTTAATTACCCGACTACCCATTTCCCTTTATCCATATGTTTTTCATCAGTCTCATCGTGTTGAATTTGTCCTCTTCTAATTAAGGTCCTCTTCTTAGTTTGTTTTTGGGTATTTTTGAGTTGAAACCGTAGAGCAAACTTTTGAGAAGTAATAATTGAAATGATCAAACTCAATATTCCTTTAACTTGCAAATACACAATCACTTTTACTGTGTGGAGACATGATGAGGAACATTTTACCTAGGCACTATAAATACTCTAAAAAAAATTATTATTCTGAACTTTCAAATCTAAAATTTAATTGAAATAGTGTATAAAGAACAATACAAATTCATTAGACTTGTAAAATAGCATTTTATATCGCTAAAATTTTAGTTATAGAATAACATACACAAAGTATTACATAAATTTTAATCAAATATTTAAACGACAAATTTAAAGAGGAATTTACGGGGATACCTATTAAACTTAAATTAATTACCTGATTTTACCTATTTGGATAGTAATTACTAAATATACCTATGCCATATAAAATTATTACCCGTCTAATCATAAAGAAAGTGTCTAAAGACTTCAGGGGAAATGAACATATACTCAATCCACGCTTAATCTTCCTTGTTTCAATACAAAGTAAGAAATATTTTCATTTCTCTCTTCATCAATTTCCTCTCTTTATTCTTGCGTTTATTTTCATAAGTTAAATTTTTTTATCTAATAGACAATATTTTTATAATATTCACAAATTAAAATATTGATAAATTAATGGGTAAGGAATAGCATTATTTATTTAGTTATGTGATGATTTTGTGTATACAACAAAAGAGGTTTGCTCAATATGTACAAATTATGATTCAATTAACTCACTACATGCATGTAATTTAATTTTCTCTTGTTGAATGAAATTATCACCTATTGAATGCCTTTCATCGCCACAAAACACTATCTCCTTCCTTACAAAACACTATCTCCCTCCTTACAAATTTTATACAATATGTTGTAGGAGTATATAGATATACTACAACACTATGTTATTATAGTTTACAAAATAGTATACCGCGACAGTATACTAATATACTATATGAGTATATAGTTATACTGCAACAGTATACCATTATAGTATACTAATATATTATTATGGTATACTGTAATAATATGCAAGATATTGTAACAATATGCTGTAATAGTATACAATATACTATAATAGTATACTTATTACCCGTAAATTCACTTGCCTTTTCCCTTTTAATTTGTTTTAAGTTTTTACCTAGCGTGAGCAGCAAATTGAAAATGCAAAAATAAAATAAAATTATAGTATGCTATATAATGTAACGGTATACGCTTACAATTAGATCATTTTCGAATTTTTTAAAATTTTTATTGACAATTGATATTGTTTCAGTTTAATAATTGAATTAATTTTTTTTTAACTCTTTGCGTACAATTGTATACCCTGTTGGTATAACTATATACTATACTGGTATCAAATGTTAGTTAACATTTTTTGTTTGTATTAGCTATATTTAATTGGTACACAATTTGATTTTTCTATAGTAATAATATATATAAAAAAGAATAATAAAAAATAGTGAAAATAGTAAATGAAATTAGATTATGAAGAGAAAAGGAATAAAAAAAAGAAGTTTAATGACATTAGAATAGGAAAAAGAAAAAAAAATAAGAAGAAAACGAGAAAAAAGAAAAGAAGAAAACGAGAAAAATGAAAAGGAGAAAAGAAAAAGAAAAGAAAAGAAGCATAGAAATAAAAAAGAATTGGAGAATAAAGAGAAAATTTCCTACAAAACCTATAATGGGTAGGAAATGTAATTAGTTTATGGGTAGAAAAATAAATGGGTAGACAAGGGTAAATAGTTTTGTTTTTGTGGGTAACTATATCAAACCCCCTTTTAAGATTATTTACATACAATCCAAATAACTTAAATATTTAACATAATTAGTGTCCGGGCATCCGCGCGGGTACTAATATTAGTTTTTCTTGATACCTACGACTTCTTTTTTACCTAGAAGAATCGTTGCCGAAGCAAAAACAAATACAATTGTGAACTTTAAAAATACTAAATTAGGATGTCACCTGAGACGTTTGAGAATTATCTTGCTCTTTAGGTAATCTTGAGTTTGAAAAATTATGAAAAGCTCCCACATTTAACTTTTAAAGTTTAATAATATCCCTTAACAACAAATACTATGGCTTTATTTTTTGGCTTGTGAAATTCGCAAAAGTAATTCTCCTTTGCACTAAAAGGAGAATAGGATAAGCCTGAAAAATAAAGAGAGAGAGAAGAATGTATAAATTACATCTAAATTGATTTAATTTGGTAATTAAAAAATTTGAACTAACTCGATGTATATACACCCTTACCTATCAGCATCAGTAAAATGCCAGATTTAAACACCTAAAACTTTTCTTCTATTCTTTTTGTAGATTTAGAGGTATACTAACGATTCTTTTTGTATAAACATCGAGTATTTATACAAAATCAATAACTTTACCATATTTAATTAATATATATTTTTACTTTGTTAAATTACTTAACTCTACTAAATTAGTATAATTTTGTGTAAACAACTGATACGGGTCTTTACGGACAGCACAACATTTTGGGCATATTGCAATAAAGTTAATTCAATTATGAAAGCACTCTTATTTTCAAACTATCTAGACTTTGTTGATTGAATTGTTGAAAAAACCTCACCCCCAATAAATTCAGAAAATTGCCTACGTACCAAAACGAGTTTAATACTTCCACACAAACCAAACACTGACTTTGAGAAACATCAACGCGTTACCTCTTTGACCCATATAAAAACACCGTCCTCAGTCCTCCCTTCTTTTTTCCCATAAGCAGTCAGCAAATATGTATTTATTGAGGCATGTGTGTACTTTTTAAAATAGTACTAGTACGTAGCAAATTTCTAAGATAGGGACACATCAACCTCTCTTCATAAAAGTCAAAATAATGAAACTTCAGCAGATTTACTTTATAGATCTTCACATATGACACTAATTATATTTTATTTATTTTTGTCTAAAGACAGTCTTCTATATATATCAAAAATCTAAGTCCAGTCTAAGGAGAAAACTTTATACTATCCCTCTTCTTGCTATTGTAAACTAGATAATTTTCTTCCATGGCAGATCATCAAAGAATCCATCCGATTCCTGAGCCAGAACAGGAGCCACCAGTACAAAAACCAACTGTTCCTTTAGTGCCACGTGGCTCTTTCAGATCAGAAAAAGGTGACCCTGAGAGACAGCAATTAGAACCAACACCTTTGAGAAGAAGAACAATCCCATATTATCCACCATTAAAACCACCTAAGAAAAGAATCTGTTCTTGCAAAAGATGTTTGTGTTGCACATGTTGTCTGCTTTTCTTTCTCATCATAATTATTGGTGCTTTAGCTGCTGCTTTTTACTTTGTTTTCCAACCAAAAATACCAAACTACTCAGTTGACAGCATGAGGATTACACAGTTCAGTTTCAACAATGACATGAGCTTATTATTTGCTACTTTCAATGTTAACATCACTGCAAGAAACCCCAACAACAAAATTGGAATTTACTATGAAAGTGGTAGCCATTTAAGTGTTTGGTATACTGGTGTTAAACTATGTGAAGGGTCATTACCAAAATTTTATCAGGGTCATAGGAATACAACTGTTTTAAGCTTGAATTTATCAGGACAAACAGGGAATGCTAGTGAATTGTTGCAATCACTACACGTGGATCAACAGAGAGGAAGTATTCCATTGAATCTCAGGGCCAAAGTTCCAGTGAAGCTCAAGATTGGGAAATTGAAACTTATGAAATGGAAGTTCTTGGTTAAGTGTAAGCTAGATGTGGATAGCTTGTCTGCAAATAATGCTATCAGGATTAGGAGTAGTGATTGCAAGTTTGGTTTTAGGCTTTAATTTATGATTGATACATCAATTATAGTCCACCACTATTTTCTTATATTTTTCTTATTTCGTTGATTCTTTTTTCTTACAATTATTTTTTCATCTTTTGTTTTTATATGGATTTTTTCGATATATGTAGACACTGTTGTACTCATACTATTTTGTTTTGATATAATAAATTTATTTGTTTCTCTTTTTTATTTTGGTCTTACTGGTTTAATGTGAAAGAAACAGAAGTATTAGTATCTTCTTTCCTTGTGTTGTGTGAACGCTTGGAGCATTCTTTGCTCTCTCTATTCTATACCAAATGAAATATCTAAAAATAATTGGTATGACTTACTATAATATATGCAAGGTTTGTGTGTACGTTATCTAATGATCAAATATATTATTTCAAGTTCCGCAATGAAACTGGTTCGGGAATATGAATTTGAATTCCTCAAGTCATTAATATTTTAATAGCCTTCTTGTGAATAAATATAAATATATTTTAGTTTTTTAACTGGTGCACTTCTTGGTTTTGCTCTATGCCTTTTATCTTTGGAAATGCCACAAGGTATACTTATGCAGAGTTCATATCCAGGTTTTCGTAATATAAATTTTAACCTATGCATGTACTCTCTAGATTGTATCCTGTTATTAGTCAGTTACACTAGTAGCGACAAACGGGCGAGTCAGGTCGAAAATGGGTAATGAAAAAATTGATAGATTATCCAACCCGATCCATATTTAATATGGATAAAAAAATGGGTTGGCTAACCATATTATCCATGGCTTCTTGAATATGATCACTTTTGGGAGAATTTATATACTCTTCCAAACTTGAGAAACTCCTAATTTGAGGTTTTACAAATGTAAAAGTTAAACTCATTAATTATCCATTTTCTAAATGGATAATATGGTTCTTATCTAGACTTGACCCGTTTTAAAAAAGCTCATTACTGTCACACCTCATTTTTACGCACCCACCCCCGGAAGGATACAGTATGAGGGAGTTTTTTCAATTTAAGTGAAATTATTCGAAATGAGATTATTTAATGATCAGAGTCGCCACTTGGGATAGTTTATTTGGTGTCCCAAGTCACCGGTTTATTTTGAATCCCAAATCGAGGAAAATTTCGACTTTCCTTTTGAAGTCTGTGAACCAGAAATTCTGAATAAGGAATTCTGTTAACCGGGGAAGGTGTTAGGCACCCCCGGATTCCGTGGTTCTAGCACGGTCGCTTAAACTATTATATTTGGCTAAAAATATGATTTTTATACATGTTGTAACTTATGCGCTTTTTTAACTTTAAACCACTTTTATTATTATTATTTTAAAGAGAATTGCAACGTCATGAAAACGCGTCTCGAACCACGTCACATAAATGCACCCGCGGTTTCCGACACATTTCGACTTCGTTGAGATTTTGGATTTGGGTCACATAAATGTGCACCCGTATTTAGGAAGGTAAAATTAGTTAAGACGCGCCTAAAGAGACTAACGCATTATTATTTTGGGGAAGGCCGTGAAATTCCCTAAACAGTCCGTCTCGAAATCTAAGTATTTTAATATATACATTCATGAGGACCCGCAATTTGTATTTTTATTTGGCGAGGCTCGTCTCATTTATTATTTAAAGATATCCTAAAGCGACTATGGTTTTCTATTTATTTGTCTCTAAAAATGAAGAAAATGTCCTAACTAATTACATGTTTATAAATTCGGGCCTCGAGTTCAAGTCCGAATTCAAATAAAAAAGTGGGGACCCTCTTAATTTGAACCCGCTACCTAACTCGAAGTCCAAACTTATATTGTTAGACTATGTATTCTTATTCAACAATTAAACTCAAATAGGGCCTTAAACAGATGCCTGGAGGACCGAAGTTATCAAGCAGATTTTTTGATTACAAATAAAACTGATACTGATTTTTCCATTTAAACCGTTATGCAGGAAATTTAAGACCTCATTGAACCTAATTATTTCACTAAAATCCAAGGAAAGAAGTTTGATACATAATTTAATCGGATTTGATTCTAACTCCTAAAGCTTATGCTTCCTCATTTCTTAATCTGTTGGCGAATTATTATACTACTACTAAAGGTGACAATCAAACTGGAAACATGATTCGAATAGAACAACTTGATCATATAGCTCCGTTTAACACTATATACAAACATGTTGAACACTATTTTCGGATTATTTTGAACAAACGTTAATCACTCCCACGACTCACTATTTTATAACAGACTACTGAATAACAAATTGATACACAAAACCATTTGAACCTATTTTATAACTACTGGAACGAATCTGAAAGATACAATCTATGCAGTCCATTATACATTCAATCACTTAAACAAATAATTCTAATTATGGTTTAAACCATTACAATCAATTATAAGGCAAATACAATAACTACTAAAACTTTCATGAAGCTGGGCTTCCATTTTTTCATTTTTTCATTTCTGCCAACATTATATGATATTGAGGTTCAAAAATATGTACCTGGATTGGAAAATAGAACAGAAAAATGAGGACTCATCAGCAAGAGAATAGCAAACCAGCACCAGAAAACCAGTTCAAACCAAGATCAAAGGAATTCGAAACTTTGAAATTAAATAAAAATGTACCAATGAAACAGTATTTCTTCAAATATTTAGCTATTTTTGATCATTTTTCAGAATTTTCTTCTCTTAAATCTCTGTATATTTTTAGCTATCCAAAATCTATAATCTTCTCTATATTTCAGTATTTTCATAATGTTTTTCTCCTCTGGTTTGTGACTGTATGATATGGTGTTAGTTGCTGCTGATCCCCCCCCCCCAGGTGATGGTGAGTGAGTATTTTATGTAGAGAGAATGAAGAAGTGTGGGTGGAAGAAATATTTTTAGGGAGAGTGGGGAGCATGAGTGGGTAAAGTAGGGAAATCAGGGAAAGTGGAGAAAGTGGGTAGTGAGTGGAGAAAGTGGGGGAAGTGGGTAGTGAGTGGGCAAAGTGAAAAAAATGGGAATAAATTCAAACATGGTAAAAAATTAAGTGTTCACAGTTGTCCCTCTTTGCTCGGAAACACGAAGAGTTTTCGGGCAAAGATAAAGTGAACCATGTGACTAATTTTTGACCATATCGTTATTCAAAAGAGGAAGAAAATAAAAAGGAAAAGCGCAACCGAGTCCTGATTTTGGAGAGCCTACATATCCCGGGTTATAAGGGAATCAGGTCGCGTGTAGTTAAGAAGTGGATGAGGTGATGGAGTGATGAGATCGAGAGTCGAGTGAGGTGCCGTTCCGTCGAGGTTACGGTCTGCGGTCCCGTTATTACATCAAAAATAAAAAAAATAAAAAAGACTAGCTAAGCCTATCAACTATGAGTTTACAAGATTCCTATATATGAGTCTTCTGAAGCTTGATCTTGAGTCTTGGTTGGTTCTTCATATGGACTCTGATCTGAATCTTGATGCTTGCAAGTTGTAGGTGTTTGCTTCTTCATGCAGCACTGGGTCAAAATAGGATTAGCGGAGTTTGTGACTTAAATCAGGTTTTGAGCAATCCGCACCCTTGCTTGCTTCATATTTGAGTTCATTTCTTTTTGTTCTTTTCTTCTTTTCTTGATTCTCGATCGAGACTCATTCCATTGGTCATCTCGCACCTTGTGTCTTGAGATCGACCTGCTTAAGATAGCAAAACAAACAAACGAACAAAATTTTCTACCCCAGTTTTCACTAGAAAAATTTTGTGAGTTAGTTGTGACACCTATCTAAGCGATTAAATTAGGACTGTGTATCCTTGTGAGTGAATCCAGGTTATGCTGGAAGACGAAAAGGGTCTAGGGTTATGCCGGGACAAAAGAAAAAAGTCCCTTGGGTTATGCAGGGAGATCCTAGGTTTTTTTGCCGGGATTTGGAAGAAAAAAGCTCATTGGGTTATGCCAGGGAGATCCTCAGTTTTTTGGCCGGGATTTGGAAGGAAAAAGCTCCCTGGGTTATTCCAGGGAGATCCTCGATTTTTTGGCCGGGATTTGGAAGGAAAAAGTCTCTTGTTGCAATGTATGGACCTTTTCCAATTCTGGAGCCAATTTTTCTTCAGTTGTTCCAATTCTTTGTCTTATTTCCTCAAACCTATCCTCTTTGCATTCTTGCTCTTGATTCATTATTTCAAGGTCTTACAACTTTCAGGATCCGGGCATGAAATCCGCAAGCATGTCATGTTATTGAAATTTGCATTTAACAGAACTGAAAAGAAAATAAGAAAAATGACAAGATTAAGAAAAGAGACATTCTTGGAAAATGAAATATTAATTTCATTTTATTTATTTATTTTTTTTTTGTTCAATTTTGAAGATAGAAGGGTTTACCTTGGAAAGTAAGACGATAGAGTAAAACATCCGGATCACATCCTGAGATAATCCGGATGTAGAAAGGATAGCAAGACTGGCTACCGAGACTCCCGTCTGATGGGGAACTTTCGTGCTTGGCGGCCATTTTGTGGCTTTCCTTCTGTCTCGGCAATTGCTGCAATGGCCTTTAGTGCCGGATCACATTCTTCAGCTTCACAAATCATTCCGACCATAAGCCCTTTCATTATGTACCTCTTTCCTTTTATTTTATTTTATATTTTTTTTAATAATTTTTTTTTCACTCTCTTTTTTTTCGCTCTCTTTTTTTTTTCACTTTCGATTTTTTTTTTGGTTTCTGGCGCTCTGTTATTTATTTATTTTCACTCTCTTTTTTTCACTCAATTAATTCTATGGATATGATCGAATCCGATGGGAATTGTCTACGTATCATGACCTCGCATGAATCAGATCTTGCGTAGTTCGGGAAGACCGAGAATAGAGTAAATAAACTAGCTTTTTTTCTTTTTTTGAATTTTTGAAAGAAATACTTTTAAAAGAAGAAAGAAATTTTTTTTTTTTATTTTTGATTTTGATTTTTGTTTTTATTTTTAAAAGAAAGACTTCTAAAAATTTCTTTTATTTTTCTTGGAACTTTTGGAATACCTTCGGACTCAATTTTTCAAAATTTGCATGTTTTTATATTTTTTTTTTATGAAAGACATCTAAGGAGTATTTTAATGATTTATTTTGACCTAAAAGGAAAAAGTGACTATTTTTCCAAAATTTTCTTTATTTAGAAAAAAAGGGACTTGGTTTTGCAGATACGACCTTTCAGCACTTCTGGGAGGAAGATTTTAAGGTTGTGCCCGCAAACCATTTAAAAATGATTCAGAGTGGCTGTTCTTGCAAAAACAGCCTTCCGGCGTCCTTTTGGGGACATTCGACTTATTTTAAACAAGAATGGCATCAGCCGACTTATTTATGACAAAAATTAAAATCCTTATATTTTTCTGGCTATTTTTGCAAAGGGGAGGTTGGACCTGATGAGGGTTGCCTACGTATCTCACATCTGGTGAGAATCAAACCAGCGTAGTTCGGGCAAATAAGCTAAATCTTTTTTTTTTTTTGGAATTTTGAAAAAAAAAATGCTTTAAAAGAATAAAGGAATTTTTTTTGGATTTTTGATTCTTTTTAGAATTTTCTAAAAAAAAAATGCTTTAAAAGAAGAAAAGGATTTTTTTTTTTGGATTTTTGGATTTTTGAATTTGACTTTATTTTTATTTTTGAAAGAAAGACTTCTAAAAATTTCTTTTCTTTTGATTGGAACTTTGGGAATTTTAGAAGTAAAAAGAAAATATTTTTGTTTGAATTTTCATTTATTTTATCTTTTTCTAAGGAAGAAAGAAAATATTTTTGGATTTTGGATGTTACCTCTTAATTTCGAAAGAAGGACTATTAAGAATTTTTTTTGGATTTTTGAGTTTTTATTTATTTATTTACAAAAGCACTTCTAAAGAAAAGTGAAAATATTTTTGGACTCAAATTTTCAAAGTTTTTATGGATATTACAAAATAAAGATAGCTAAATAGCATTTTTTTTTTGTTTCTGATATTTTTTTTTTGATTTTTTTTTTTTTAAAAAGACTTCAGAATGAAAGAAACCCGTATTTTGGATTTTAATTTTTATTGTTTTTTTCTTTTTTCGTATGAAAGACATTAGAAAGAAAGAAACTATTTTTTTTATTTAAAAAAAAAACTACTTTTTTTTTGAATTTTCTAAGGAAAGATTATAAAGAAGGAAGTAAAGGAAAATATATTTTTTTTGGATTTTTTTGTTTGAAAATTGGGGTCGGGACCGATGAGGTTTGCCTACGTATCTCATATCCGGTAAGAATCAGACCCGCGCACTTCGATCAGCTTTGACGGAACTAGGGAAAAATGGCACTTGAAAATTTTTGGCTCATTTTGAAATGACTTTTTTTTCCAGAATTTCAGAATATCTAAATACCTACCTTTCACTCTTTTTTTTTTTTTGATTTTCTTTATTTTTTTTTTTTTGATTTTCTTCCTCTATTCTAGAAGTCGGTCAACATGCAAGCCGAAATAAATAAATGCGCAAGTAGCACGTAAGATGCATCAGGATGGTCTTTCATTTTAGGTCACCTGTCCTAGACTGACCCAACCCCTGTGTTGATTCCCCTAAGTCAAATGCAAATGATGCAAACAAATGTTCCTACTAGGGATCCGGCATGAGGCTTTGTTATACTAGGTTTAAGCTCTGGGTTTATTGTTCTAGACCTGACTTACCCGAGCGGACAACTCGAGCC
>MU679311.1:0-10078 GCA_026770625.1 Nicotiana glauca | reverse complement strand
CTGATTCGAGGAAAACTAATTAGATGGGGTTGAAGAGGACGATGAGACGGTCCTATGGTGTTAATGGCAAACACTGGTTTAAAACTAGTGGTCGCTGGAGTAGGGTTCCGGCGTCATCTTTTGGATTATTCGAGGTTTCCTAGGGGCTTTCGAGGGAAACTAACATGATAGGGTGATAGAAGAGAGGGAGAAGGTCATAGGGTGTTCATGGTGGTTTGATCGGAGAAGTTGATGAACCACCGCCGGTAAGCTTCCGGCGATGGTAGAGAGAATACCAGGGCGGCTGGGGTTTGAATATTAGAGACGAAGATATACATAATGAATATACACTGATCCCCTTTGATATATTTAACATGTAAGTATGTGTTCCAGCCGTTAGATCACATTCAATGAACGGACAGGATTTGATTCCTTCCATACGACGTCGTGTGGATTAATGAGGCTCTCAACTTCAACCGTTAGATGAATCAAACGAACGGTCTCGATTGTTTCATATGAACGACGCCGTTTCATTTAGTAACAGGGCTTGAGGTTTAGACCGTTGGATCAATTGATCAACGACTTGGATTTGATTTTTTAGACGACATCGTTTGGATTATGTATAGGCAGACCGGTTGATCTTTGATTTTGGTCCTGGACTGTGTATAGTGTATTTGGGCCATTGTATTGCCCGATTTCAAGGTCCAATCTTGTATTTGCGTTATTATTTCTTGTATTTTGATCTTTTGTTTATTTTATTTTTTTTGTATTTTGAATTTTGTATTTTATTTTCGTTTGTGTTTGTATTACTCCTGTATTTATTATCTTTGTATTTTCTTTGTATTTTCTGATTTTTTAGTATTAAAGAGTAATTAATTTCTATTTTTGATATTTTCTAATGGTGTTTTATTTTCCAAAAAAAATAAAAAAATAAAAAAATAAAAGCAAATCCTGGTATTTACACACAATTATCAACAAGTTTCCACACAAAAATCATTTTTGCATATATTTTTAGAATAATTTGCTTGGGGCAAAAATCACGTGCTCACACTCACACCAAGATTGCATAACCAAGAGTAGGTGCAGTGTGGAAGGGCCATCCCTTATGTGTCCAGGTTCAGAAGGAGCTCAGGGCTCCCAAAGCAAGGCTCACACAAAAGAGGCAGAACCTAATGATCTAAGAGTACATGTGTGAGTGCTTGAAATAGTTTTAAAAATAGCATGTTTGAAACAAGTTTGTAGAGCAGCAGAAGTGTTTTGAAAGGGAGCAAGGGATAGTAGCAACAAAACCACAGAACACGTTCAGAGAGGAGTACATGCTTCAGCAGTTACAAACAGGGGAGTAGGGGTTGGGGACATAGAGGACCTAAAACAGAAAAACATAATTAGTCATGAATCAAGTACATTGGAAGACATGCTAGATAAGGGACATAAGTAGGAACAAGTAAACATACTAATTACATTTGAACAATACAGGGCAGAGTTTTAAGCATGCTAAGTAAAGCAGTAAACAAAAAGTGCAATAGCATGAGCCGTTAAGTCACTACAGAAAGAGACAGTGATTGACAACAAGGTAACACATAGGTTTGAGTTTCAGAATTTAAACTAGGGACATACCAGTTGAAGAAGCAAAGTGCAGGAAAAGAAAAGCAAAGCAGTTTGAATTCCACAGTCTAGCCTTGGCTTTCAGCCGATTAGACAAGGCAGTAGCATAACTAGTGGAGAAAGAAAGAGAGTTTGAATATATAAGTGTGTGTTTTTAACTCAATTGTTCGTGTGTTTAGAGAAGACATGATAGGTTATTTGTAGCTTTGAAAACGAGTAGAAAATAAGGTTACAAATAAACGCTTTAACATAAATATTGAAATAATCACAATCAGAATCCCATTAATACAAGTACTCCCTTTTAATCAAGGAATTACTACTTAACGGGTACTAACAGGAATGATTAAGGAAAGAAAATCAATTTGAGGAAGATTGATTTCTGACCATATAAGGGATAGTAAGAATATAGAGTATATAATTGCGTCTAAGTACACAATATACTTAATTTGGGGAAAGGATTCAGCGGTGGTGAAACATCACAACAAATAAAGAAATGAGAATCAATCAACTTAATCAAACAAGTAAAATTAGGGGTTTATAAGAAAACCTTTGCGATCAATCATAACTTGAGGAAATCAACATCAATCAAAAAGGAATCATGATTCTTCAATTCAACGTATAAATAGAAAAGAATGAACAGGCATATCAGACATGCATGGTCAAACATATTGAAGAAAAGGAGCAAACTAGATGAACATAAACTTACAGATATGACATGAATAGGCTAATGACTACTCAATGCATGGTAATCAACAAGGTCAAGCAGTCATGGCTTACACATAGAACCAAAATGAAGAAACCAGTCAAAGACATAGCAACAGGTAAAAGAGATCAGACCAACATACTGAAATAAGTAAAGGAAGTCTTTAAAAACTCACAGTAACAAGTGAGAAAAGTTTTAGGAAATTAGGGTTTTAACAAAAACGGTAAAAACTCAGACTCAGTCAAGAAAAACAAAGGAAAGGGTTTAACCATGAAGAACTCAATCGAAACAGGCATACATACAAAAAGATAGTTTCAGAACCCTAGATAAAACCAAAGATACTTAGGGTTTTAACACGATGAACTGGGTAGAAGAAAAGTATAACACGATGAGCTGGGTAGAAGAAAGGTATAACACGATGAACTAGGTAGACGAAAAGTATAAACAAATCGTTTAAACATAGTAAAATCATAAAAACAACACTGAAAATCAGAGAAGAGATCTTTTAAAAGAGGTTAAGAAATCCTTAATCGTTGAGACGAAGAGTCGCTTTGAAAAATCAGAATAACTTTAAGGAAAACACTTAAGAGCTTCATAACATACACAAATCTAAAAGAAAATTTAAAAGCCTTTAAAGTTAGGGTTTCGGAGAACCTAGAAAAAATGAGAAAGACTTCGAAAAGTTACCGATCTAGCCGAAAAAGCCATGGGTGGCCTAGAAAAGACCATAGATAGAAGTTGAGCAAAGACTGGACTAGATCTCTTTGAGATCTTTCCATGAAATCATGAAAACTGGAAACTAGCATAGGAGACCGGTACATGACTCAAACAGCCATGAGAGTCCATGGATTAAGTAAGAATTGTTAGGGTTGGTTTTGGTGGTGGCGATTAGGGTTTGAGTGAGGTTGAAGAGGAAATTGGAGAGGAAGGGGATTCAAGGGCGGCAGGTTGGTGGAAATGAATCAGGTTAAGGGGGTCGTTTGAGTTTATTTTAGGCAGGTGGAATGGTGGTCGTTGATTTGAATGATCAACGGCCCAGATTAAATTGGTTATGTGGGAATCTCGGTTTGGGTAGGGTTTAAAAGGGTTAGGTTCGAGTTTAATTAGAAATTGGGTCGGAGAATTGTGTGACGACCCGGCCCGTCGTCATGTGCGTTACCGCCCTGTTTTCCCTATTTTATGCTTCTATATGTTTCATTATAGGTGGTTGGTGAATTTGAAGTAATTCGGATAAAGTTCGGTTAGAAATGAGACAATTAGTCTTTTTAAAAGAAAGTTAGTTTGGAAAAGTCAACCGGATGTTGACTTATGAGTTAGAGGGCTCGGAATGGATTTTCAATCATTCGGCTAGTTTCGGGTGATGATTTGTGACTTAGGAGCGCAATCGTAATTGAATTTGGAGGTCTGGTGTAGAATTAGGCTTGAATTAGCTAAGTTTGAATTTTGGCGAATTCCGGTGGGTAGGTGAGATTTTGATCCGAGGGTCGGAATGGAATTATGAAAGTTGCAGTAGCTCCGTTAGGTGATTTTGGATACGTCTGCAAATTTTCAAGTCATTCGGACATCGTTTGGTCGGGTTTTTGATTGAATGCGCATTTCGGAAGTTTTGATGAAAACTAGGCTTGAACCCGATGTGTTTTATTGGTTTTATCGTTGTTTGACGTGTTTTGAGGATTGGAACAAGTTTGAATAAGGTTATAGGATGTGTTGGTGTTTTTGGTTGAGGTCCCGGGGGCCTCGGTGTGATTTCGGGTGGTTAAACGAGAATTTTGGAAGATGTTGCAGGTCTGAAACTGTTGCCTTCTGTTGTTTCCGCATCTGCGGAAAAGGAGCCGCAGAAGAGGTTTTGCAGATGCGGTGGGATGGCCGCATAAGCTGTTAGGCGTGGCCCAGGACAATTCCGCATAAGCGGACTAAGGGTCGCTTCAGCGGTTCCGCTTAAGCGGATAATTCACCGCAGAAGCGGTCCCACGAATTTTTAAGTGATACCGTATAAGCGGTCATTTTGTCGCATAAGCGGTACCGCAGGTGCAGTTAAATGATCGCAGAAGCGGAAATCGAGCCTGTGTTTAATGAACAGTGTTCACAATTTTTAGAAGTTAAGAAAATATTTGGGACTTCGACTAGGGCTGTTCTTGGGCGATTTTAAGGAGAAATCGAAGGAGCTTCGTCAGGTAAGAACTGTTTGCCTCGGAATATGTTATTTTGGTGTAAAAACATTGATTAATCACTGAATTTCAAGGATTTAAAGGTTAAAAATGGAGGTTAGGGCTTGAAAACTCAAGAGAGTTTAAATATGAGTTTGGAGGGGCAAACGAACTCCGATTTTTGTAAATTTGATATGCAAAGACTCGTGGTGAGACGAGGAATACAGTGATGCAAATTTCAGAATTTTTCAAGAAGTGGGCCCGGGGCTCGGGTTTTGCCAACTTCGTGATTTTTAGTATTTTTCGAGTAATTTCGATTGGATTATGTTTCTTTAGCATATAGTAATGTATTCGTTGTGGTTTTGACTAGATTCGACGCGCGAGGAGGTCGATTCAAGGGGAAAGGGCATTACGGACTAGTCTACAGCCGGTTTGAGGTGAGTAATAGATGTAGATGATGACCTGAGGGTTTTAAACCCCGGTATCTCACATTGTGACGCTGTATTGAGGCGAGACACGTACTCTACTGTGAGTGCGGGGTCGTTTGTGGATGGGACTATGGCTTAGTCCATCTGAGAAATGTCTATACTGTGTTATATGCTTAGAAATTGACTAGTAAACATCCTACTTGGATTGTTATGAGCATATTTGGGCTGCGAGCCAACTATTTGGATCCCTTAGGGATTATTATCACTGCTTCCATGATATTGAGCATGTTCCCATGATATCAGTCCTGAGTTAAATATTGTCTAAAAATGAGTAGAAATCTTCTAAGTCTTTAATCACTTAAATTATAATACCTGTTGAATGGAACTGAAAATGGTAATTGAATGTGCCCATGTGGCTTGCTTGCATATATATATTTAGACTGATTGTGGACCGGGCTGCACGCCGCAGCGAATGCTACTATGTCATTGCGCTTGGGCTGTAGGAGCCCCTCCAGAGTCTGAACCCCCACAGTGAGCGCGGGTACCCGATGGATCGGGCTGTACGCCGCAGCGGTCATGTGCATTGCATTGCATTCATGCATTGATATCTATTTGTTTATCTATCGTTGAGTACTATTGTTTCATCGTTTAATGTTCTAAGTGGTTAGTTTCAACTTTGCATTGTGGTATTTCGGGATTTCTTACTTTCAGCCATTATATATGTCTATTACCACTGAGTTGGAAGTACTCACTTTACTCCCTGCACCATGTGTGCAGATTCAGCTGTTCCGGAGACTTAGCTGAGCGGTCGCTGTCTTCCAGATTTTTATCACAGTTGTCGAGGTAGCTGCCTGACGTTCGTAGGACCCGACTTCTCCCCTTTTATTCAGTTTTATTTCCGCATTTCAGACTTATGTATTTTTCAGATATTTGTTACTCCGTTGTTTAGAGACTCTAGACTCGTGGACCCAGATATTTTGGGAGTGTTTTTATCAGATTTCGTATTTCTCCGTATTATTTTTCTATAAATATTGGATTATTATTCTAAAACTATTATATTCTCCTTAAATTGTCGGTTTTGAGATTTATTGTTAAATTGAGAGCGACTGTTGGTCAGGCTTGCCTAGCTTTAAAGTTGGGCGCCATCACAACCGAGTTTGGGGTCGTGACAAATTGGGGGTTTGATTTGGGCTAGATTTGAAATACAAAAGAGGCTATTATTTAAATAGCCAGTTTTCGCTTTTTAATTTATAAGAAATAGTAAATGGCTTCTGAAAAATAAATTGAAAGTAATAAAGTGATTTATAACATATAATTAACAATTTGAAAGTACAAGATTTAATTTTATGTGTCTATATAATTAAACTTAAAAATGACTAATATTGCAATTATGTGTAATTTAGCTTTAGAAATGCAATAGATGAATTATCAAAAATAATAATTTTGGAAATAATTATTGGAATTTTATGGATAAAAAGGGGAAAATAAATCAATTAAAAAACCTTTAAAAATATGGAAAAATAATAAAACCCTTGGACATGCTCATATATGCATACATATGGTATTTTGAAGGTGTTTTGCATATTAAATATATATAGGGAAAAATTGGGTATCAACAGCTGCCCCCCTTTACCCGGAAAGAATAAAAGAGTTTTCGGGGTAACAAATGATGGACAATTTTGACCGAGCGAAACAGTTTGAAGAAGATTTATAGCCCATTTGGCCAAGCTATAAAAATCAGCTTATTTTGAGAAGTGCTTTTTTCAAAATTATTTTTCTCAAAAGTACTTTTTATGAGAAGCAGTTTGTGTTTGGCTAATTAGTTTGAAAAATACTTCTGAGAAACAATTAGTGTTTGGCCAAGATTTAAAAAACTGCTTCTAAGTGTATTTTTTTCACAAGTTCTTTTCAAAAAAGTATTTTTGGAGAGAAACTACTTTTTTCTGCTTCTCCAAAACTGCTTCTGCTTCTCCTCAAAAGCACTTTTTTTCCTTCCAAAAGCTTGGCCAAACACCTTAATTTTTGGCCAATAGTGCTTTTGGCCAAAAAGAAGCTTGGCCAAACATGACATTAGGCTACACCCTGGCTTTATCCCTGGTTTTACAGAAATCAGATCGTATGTAGTTCAGGATCCGTCGGCGGAGTATGCCGATGGAGACTTTTCAAGAACGGACGCAATATCTTGAGCCGAGTGCGTGATATGTTTATGGGAATGGTTAAGTTTGATATGGATGCGGGCATTGCAGCAAAATTGCTCCTGTTGGGATGGCCGTTGCTCGCCGGTTTACCTTCAAATAAGCAATGGAAGCATATATTATGCACAAATTTAAAGATGATGCAAATTCCCGTTGGACCATGAATGCTACCTTTGGAGGTTAGGAATGGCGTCCTCAGACAATGATGTCCTGGGCCATGAAGCGTATGATAAAGGATTTGCAGGCCATGAAATGATTTTCTCGGGCTCTGAGGATGGTGCCTCCGAACCATGACGCCTTTGAATAATTATATGCAAAAGTTTGAAAGAGATTCCCAGGTTATGGCATGGTGTTCTCGGGCTATGAAGATGGTGCCTCCGAACGATGACGCCTTTGGATGAGTTGGCAATATTTTAGCCCATGAAGGATGCAGTAGCATGTGGCGATCTTTCAGC
This sequence comes from Nicotiana glauca, assembly GCA_026770625.1. NCBI lineage: Eukaryota > Viridiplantae > Streptophyta > Magnoliopsida > Solanales > Solanaceae > Nicotiana > Nicotiana glauca. The sequence goes on along the minus strand of MU679311.1, from coordinate 2,566 downwards.
CGTGCAATGTAGTATGAGGCGATCTTTCAGCCGTGCAAATGCAGTATGTGGCAATTTTTCAGCATATGAGATGCAGTGTGTGGCAATCTTTCAGCCATGCAGATGTAGTACGTGGCAATCTTTTATCCATGCAGATGTAGTATGAGGCAAATTTTTCAGCCACGCAGATGTAGTATGTGGCGATCTTACAACCATGCAGATGCAGTTGGAGACATCGTTTAGTCTCGAAAGGTACAATGGTAGCCTTATGCAGATTGGAAGGTAGAATAGTAGCGTTATGCATATTGGAAGGTAGAATAGTAGCCTTATGCAATGCAGATGCGGATGCAGATGGAGGTAGAGCTTAACCTCGGAAAGAAAAATAGCAGTCTTATGCAGATTGGAAGGCAGAATAGTAGCCTTATGTAATGCAGATGCAGTTGAAGGTAGAGCTTAACCTCGAAAGGCAGAATGGTAGCCTTATGCAGATTGGAATGCAGAATAGTAGCCTTATACAATGCAAATGCAGTTGGAGGTAGAGCTTAACCTCGGAAGGCATAATGATAGCCTTATGCAGATTGGGAAGTGGAATAGTAGCCCTATGCAATACAGATGCAATTGGAGGTAGCGCTTAACCTCGAAAGGCAGAATGGTAGCCTTATGCAAGAAATAAAATAGCAAATGACAGTAGAGTTTTCTTAGCTGATAGCAGATTGCGGCGTTGTAACTACTGGGAGCATTGTGACATACAGAGCATTACGGGATGCGTGCTTATAGCAAATGTTGTCAATTGCAAGGATTCTGAGAATCATATTCTTGAACAATGTTTGTTCCATGGGCGTACAATATGTTTAATGATCTCGCAGTCCTAGTGCCTGCATCCAAAGAAAAATAATGAGTTTCGTAAAGGGGGAAAGTTAGTTTGCATCGCCGCTGGCTTTGCTTGACTCGTTCGGCTTTGATCTGTTGATACCATTTGTATTATTGGGGTAGTGTTCTAAATGAAGAAGTTTCATGCATGATTTTGTAAAAAGTATGACATAAATGTATGATAATAAAAAAATAGATTTTAGATGAACTGACGACTATGAAGCGGTTCGGGACATTGCAACATATCTTGCTATGGAATTTTAAGGGTCCTCCTCAATTCTGCCCCAGTTGGATGGGTTGACACTTCTGACTGTTGCTCATGCGGCGATCGGCTGAAATTACTTCGGAATTTTGAGGGTCCTCCTCAAAATTCTGCCACAGTTACCAATTTCAGGGGGAAATGAAAATTTTCTTGAATTGTAACCGAACCCAAAGGGCTGCCTACATACCCCCTCTTAAAAGGGAATCAGGTCAGGCATAGTTCAATTTACATCATATGTGGAAATCATAAAGATTACACATAGTAACGCTTGACTACATCTGAATTAATTGGCTTTGTCCAGACTTCTCCGTCCATTTCTGCAAATGTGAGGGCTTCTCCTGTCAGAACCCGATGAACCATGTATGGGCGCTGCCAGTTCGGAGAAACTTCCCTTTGGCTTCGTCTTGATGCGAAAATTTTTTCTTTAACACCAGCTGTCCCGATGTGAACTGTCTTGGCTTGACTCTTTTGATGAAGGCTTTGGACATTCTGTTCTGGTAAAGTTGACCATGGCAAACTACATTCATTCTCTTTCCGTCTATAAGGGCCAGCTGCTCATAACGACTCTTTACTATTCTATGTTGTCAAGCTCAGCTTCCTGTATGATCCTTAGTGAAGGAATTTCTACATCATGGGGGAATGACAGCTTCTGTATCGTAAACTAGCATATAGGAATTTATTCTCTAATGACGACAGGTGAATGCTGATTCGTGTTTCCTTGACATTTACTGCATCTCCTAGGTTGACAATTTCGGTCTCATCCAGGTTGGACCTCAGCTTGTTCTCAAAGTTCTCAACGTCTTTGACAATCTCGTCAGGTATGTCGTCTTCCTCTAAATCAATATTTGTTTACGTTGCCTCATTGCATGTCACAATCATTTGTTCATCAAGACAAGTAACAGTAATGTTGTATCAGTAAAGTAAGGGGAGCAAATAATAAATAATAATTCATAAGAGAATCAAAAGTGTTTTTGATAGATTGAATAACTATTTTGAACATCGAATATCTTATTGCAGAAATGGAAAATGTGAAAAGAAAAATCATTTAGTAATGCTACCGCGAGGCACGTCGAGCTTTGGTTGTCCTGATGGTCCAATTATTGAGATGTGCCCCTCTGCTCACAGCCTGTATGGAAGGGCCTTCCTCCCCTCCTCCTCGAGAATAACACAACAGTCCATATCATTGTCCTCTAGAAATAAGTTCTTCACTACTGCAACTGCTTCTTCTTCGTCTGAACCATAAATAATGTCGGCCTGTTGGAAAGTCTGCTCCAGATGCGGCATTGGCTGCTCTAGTAGATAGTAAGGACCACGCCATGGTGGTAACCAGTTGTTGAATTCTTCCCAGGTGTAATCATGTCCCAAACCGAAGGTAGTGACATGTGTCACACCTCCTTTCGGCTCGCCCCCTACCCCGAGGGGCAGAAGCGGGCGAACGGGGAGTTTTTCCAATTA
>MU679310.1:14470-31224 GCA_026770625.1 Nicotiana glauca | reverse complement strand
TGGAGTTCCTCTGAATTCCCAAGTGCTTGCTGAAATTTGAGTTGCTCTTGTTAATTCTTTCTGGCTATTCATTTGCTGTTCTTTCTCTGCTGTATTAGAACTGAAAACTGGTATGTATTTCTAATTTAAATAACACCCTCCTATTATGTGTTTACTTTTCCTCTTCTACACCTCTTTCACTATGTGTTTATTTATGCTTCCTGCACTATGCAATTACATTCAAGTCTGTTATGCCCTTTCTTTATGATTTGCACCTTCAGTCTGCTATGCTCTCATGTCTCTCTTTAATATGTTTTCATGCAAATCCCTTCCCTCTATTCCCTTTTGCATGTTAGTACTGTTCTGAATCATGGCATCATCTTATATTACTGTCCATGATCTAGAACCAGACTCTTCTGAGTCTCTACTCAAATGCTTTCCCATTTCCTCTCCCCTTTATGTGTTGAGCTTTAACTTGGGCCTGGCAGTGTCCTAATCACCACTCAGACCCTAAGTTTGACTCACCAGAGTCTGCTCCTATTTGTTTGACCTAAGCAGAGGATCAGGGGTGTGCCAGCCTATGCCATGGCTGGGCATGACCACCCTCTGCTATGGTCCCTCTCTCACTTTTCACTCATTCCTAGTTTCCTAAGTTCTACCCCCCTTTGGTAAGCCATGCTTTGGGACCCTAGAGTTCCCTCTGAACTTGGATGCCTGAGGGCTGATAATTCCACACTTGCACTATTCTGTTACAATATCTATTATTCAGAGTGTAAGCATTGCCTGGGGTCCTGGAGGCTCCTTGGAACTTTAAAACACTCTAAGTAAGAGAGGGCCTTGGAATCTGGAATCTGGATTTGGTGAAACACATGCTATTGGATATTGAGATTGAATTAGGCTGCTTGGATCCAGCTGTAGGCTGTGATGTATTTTTAGTTGTTTTCTTTCTTTCTTCTAATTATGTAATAACCTTGTAAAACGAACTCGGAAAATATTAGTAAAGGCTGTGGAAGGGGTTTACTTTATTGCTAAAGGGTAGATACCATGCCCATAGGACCAATGTTGTTATTCAGTCATTTAGATATCATGCCTATAGGTTCAACGCTTTAAGTCACCTAGAGATCATGTCTATAGGCTTTTACATTCTTTTCAATCATTTAGAAATCATGTTTATAGGATTTAATATTCAACCATGCTGCAAATCAGTAGATATCCTGTCTATAGGATCTAACAATCAAACAACGAATTGCATACCGAAATCATGCCTATAGGAAATGCCTAAAAGCTATGCAAACTGTAGGTTAATATTTATTTCATAACCAGTTTAATCACAATAATATTTCTTTAATCAGGACATAGAAAATCTGCCTATAGGGTTTAATGCTTTATCATCTTGCAAATCATTAGAAACCCTGTCTATAGGAATTAATATTCATGTAAGAAGTTGCATATAGAAACCATGTCTATAGAAAATGCATACGTGTTAGGCAAAACTATAGGATAACCAAACCTGCCATCCATTTACCCACTCTGTAATAAGTTCTAAAATCCAGAACGAATCTGTCTCGCTTAATCTATTTGAGTAATAATAACTGGGTAACTGGTTTTAACGTTTTAGGGCCGCGTTTTCAATATAAAACTCTTATGAGCCTGCATTGCTTTTAAAATTTCTGCAAATCTGTCAGAAGCAATTCTTGTAAATTTTCTGCTCATCTCTTGAAGCTATCTTTCAAACAGTCCTTTAATTCACTCTTTCTTTTAAGGTGTTCTGCATTTTTAACTCTCCTGCATTTTCACTTAAACAAATCTGCAGATTCCAAAGTCATTTTTGAACTTCTGCTATTTTCAACTTCATATTTAAATTCTTATGCTTTAGGCTCTTATCTGAAATCAGTGTTTTCTGAATAACTTGTTTAAAATACTTCAATCTCTGACAATTGGATCCGAGTTGCCTAATGCAGACTTTTTATCTGATTCTATGTGTTAAACTAGTCCGTCAGCCGCTTAAGTTTAATTTAAAGACCAAACCAGTATGTGAAAGTCATGCTAAACTATATGCTATATGACTTACGGGGTTTTATGTGAGCCATGCATGTTTGTTTGTCAATCCCCTTATTTGCTATTTGTTTTAGTTGTCGCTACTAGCATTTTGTCCTTTTAAAACCCCATATATGCCTCTACCCCTTTTTTACCCTTTAGGATTAGAAGTCCTAATACCCCAGGACTGATAGGTTGGGACGGGTATTAGCATGCAATAAGTAAACGAGACTAATCGCGTTTAATACCTTAACGGGTTGGGAAGGGTAGAATATGGATATGATGACCGGTGCGCTAATATCTCGTGCGACCCCTCTTTGAGGAGTAATTGCTGGGTATTGTACCAATGTGATCTATATTGTATTTAAACCTAGGACCTCTTTCCCCTTTTTCTTTACTTGTATAATGTTTTTTTTTAAATTTATGTTCCAATTAATCCCTATCTTTTAAATCACTTATGTCCTTTCCCTTCTTTTTCTAAAATTTTAAATTTTGTCTGTAACTACTATATACAAGTTTTATGTGTTTCTTTCTACTCTTCTTAAAGTCACAATTAAGCATGGACGGGAACCACACTAGTGGATCTTGAGGGGTGCCTAACACCTTCCCCTTGAGATAATCTCAAGCCCTTACCCGAACTCTAGTTTTTCTTTCAAAAATCTTCTTTTTTTAAAGTGTCCTAATGCACTATAATCATTAGGTGGCGACTCTTCAAATTCCATAACCCGATTCCTCAAAAGGGAATGAGAGTTGTTTTGTCCATAATGTCATAAACCCGATTTCACCTTTAGAAAAAGGGGGGCGTCGACACCATCAAAAACTTCTTAAAATACTTAAGATTAAGTATGAACTTGATCACAAAACTGTAAAATTATTTATACAGACTGCCCCATAAATGACTTGGGGACTTGAGTTCCAAAAATCAACCCTTAAATGGAACTAAGGGTTTTACTACAATTTTCTAAGAATAAACCCTTAGATGAAGCCAAGGGTTTCTAACACGACTTTCCAAAGAGGTACCTGCAACAAAAACAAGTAATTCAAGATAAATCTTTTACTAAGAAGATGGGGAAACTGAAGAAGGTGCATCAACAGCAACGGGCTTAACTTGGACAGGAGCATCAGTGGTTGCAAGGTTATCCTGATTAACAACAATAGGCTCAACTCGAGTAAGGGCTTCAGCAGAGATGGTTTCAACTTGGTTTGCAGCAGTGGGTTCGATTGGGCTTGAAGAAGATGTGATACCTATATGAGCCTCAACCATGGGAGCTTCAATCGCGGAAGAAGGGAAGTCCTGTGGTTGCTGAGCTTGTTCTATGGTTTCATTGACCTTAGCTAATTCAGCTTCCAGGTCAAAACTCTCTTGCCCAACTTCAAGCAGGGTATCACGACGGAAATTTAGAAAAGCCCAACTCACCTCAACATCAAATTTTTCTTTAAGGATCTCATAATCCTTTTCCCAAGCAGCTACCTCACTCTTAAGCTCTTCATTTTCGGCCAAGGCAGAATTACAAGAAGCTTGAAGGGAAGCATGAGAGCTCTCTAAAGCACGTACCTTGTCAACAGAAGCGTGAAGGTCTTCTTTTTGAGCCAACAGTTCCTGTAATGCCCTATTCTCCTCGCTAGCCTTAGATAGTTGTTCTGAAAATGAGGATTCAAGGCGTTCTTTTTCCTTCTCAGCTTGTCTCAAGGAAGCCTTGATAACCGCTAGCTCCGAAGTTAACACACGTACTTGTTGTTCTAAGGTACTTCTAATCTCTTGTAAATTCTCCATCTCAATTTGAGCACTGTTAAACTGTTCCTTCCAATTGTTTGCCTCCAATTGAGAATCACGAGCAGCCTTCTCCGCATCATGAGTAGCCTTCTCCAAGTCACGTGCTACTTTATCCAAGAGGGAGATTCTGTTCATCAGCTCAGTGCCAATAAGATTGGCCTAATAAAAAAAGATGGGAAGTAAGAATCCCAGAGTCAGAAATCTTTACAAAATAGAGAAGAAAAGAAAATACCTTCAAAGTGGCATGCACTATGTCATTCATAAGGGTCAAGCTGCTATGGCTTTCAAGCTTTGCTTTCTTGATTGGGCCAATTAAAGGCTCGAGCCAAATATCAGCTTGGCCGGATTTTCTCAAGAGGCTGTTGTTGGCAGGAACTTCAATGGTTACGCTCTTCATATTAGTACTTATACTTGAAGAACCCACCTCCGTATGGTGAATGATAGGTGGGGGAATTGTCAAAGGAGGAGCAGTGGAAGGAGTAAAAACAATGGAGGAAGGAACAGAAGAAATGGTTGATGCAGGTAAAGAAGCAATCACAGGTACGGGAGATAAAAAAGAAGATAAGGGAAGTTCATCTAGAACATGTCCTAAATTTGCACTACCAAAACCACTATCAAAAAGTTAGTCAATACATTCACGAGTGTCGTGAGGAGATATGTCATCATCAGGAATAATAACTGGAGTAATAACCTGCTCGGTAAGAGATAGATGATGAGAGATTTCAGCCTCGTCATCAGAGATGATACGTTTCCTGGATCGTGGTCTCGTTGCCATGGAGCCTTCATCTTCTTCCTCACAATTTTTTTCTTCAACAGCTTTTCTTTTGGAAGAAGAACCCACGACTATTTCTTGTGCCAAAGAGGTACGAGTATCCAAAGAGTCACGAGAAGCCATGATTGCTCCAGCAGTGACCCCTCGAATAATAAATCCTGATAAAAAAGAAAGATAAAAGTTAGAATAATAAAAGAGAATATTTATATACGTACAAGGGAAAAAAACATTAAAAACTCTTACCATGAATTTTCACTTTCCAACAGTAACGACTGGAAAGGTTTTTCCATGACCTACCCTCAATTGGGGCGATCCTTAACAATCTTTCTACCCAATAACAGAAATTGGGTACGATCTACACAACACCCATGGTTGCTGAAAAAAAGAAAAGAAGCGACATTAGAAAAGTTAATAAGTTTGAAAGAAAAATGCACGAGAAAGATGTAACATTTACGTGCAAAGTTCCACTTCTCAGGAAAAGGAACGTTCTCTTCACCCACTAAACCAGCAGTGGGGGCAGCAACAAATCGAGCATACCAGCCATAGTCTTTGTCATCCTCGGGGCTTACTAAAACCCTCTTGCTCCTGGCTGCTAGGGTAAAAACGCCATTCCAGAAAAGCCTAGGGGAGTAGAGGTGAATTAAAAGAGGGAAAGTAAAGCCAACACCTGCCATATTAGCAAGGTGTCTAAAGCAGGCAACAACCCTCCAAATAATTGGACCAATTTGACCCAGACAAATATTGAAAAAATGGCAAAAATCCAGAATGACCAGGTCAATGGCTGGTTTAAACCCTAGAGTGAAAGGGTATGTGTAAACAAAGGAAAATCCAATCATGTAGGAAGTGATCCTCTGATCTGGATTAGGAATGATAATTGGAAAATCGCTACTCCAGTGACAGTCCTTACAAACTATAGGAGCTAAGATTTTTGTAATCTGAGTAGGGAAAATATCAGCACGATCTAGAGTATTTACTTGATTCCTTAAAGATTCCCTATCATGATGAAAATATAGTTCAGTAGGGACTATCTCATCCACTAGGGGCTCAAGCAAGGATTTAGTGGGCTTTTTATTCCTCGAAGAAGCCCTCTGAGAAAGAGAACCTCTAGTTCTGGAAGAGGGACCAGAACTAGGAGAAGGTGCGGATGTGCTACCACCACGAGCAGACCCCAAGCTACGGAGTCTACCCCCTCTTCTATGCCTAACAGGAGCATTGGGGAAGTTATCTAAAATGGGGGTTCTCCTATGGTTAGGGTTTGATGAAGTCGTAACGAAGAAGATTGAAGTGAAGAAGAAGCGAATAAGGGATTTGAAGAAATAAAATACTTGATACGCTTTATGTGGAAAAAGATAAGTTAAGAAGATATATTTATACTCATAGGTAACCGGAAAAAGAAAAAAGTACAATGATGAAAGAGCCATAATAATGATAACTGGCACTTCGTGAACAGAGAAGCCGAAAAGAAAGCCTAAAAAGTGCTACAAAACTGTAAAACCAATAAGAGGATGACACGTGTCTAACACACTAAATGGAAGTGACAATTGAAGCCTCCATTCTGTCAGAGCATTAATGGTGATAATTTTTTTTTCTTTTAATGAAATTCACTTCCCAAATATTCAAACTGATGAATAAATCGAAAGTGGGGGGACTATCTGTATTGGAAAAAAATTTATATTTATATATAAAGGTGACGTGTCAAGACACGTAGATCGGTCAAGTGGTCAATAAATCACAATTAGTCATGAGTCAGGAGTTACAACAGACACGAGCGAAGAAGGAGGAAGAGGCACGGGAAATCAGATAAGCAACACGGCGCCCATACCTATTTAAGCCATTTATACCTGGAAATCAAAAGGAATGAATCTGACTATAAAAAAGAGTGCAGATACGACATTTAGTGGGTTCTAAATGCTGAATACGTTAGAGAATATATTTGGAATGTAATAATTGTATAATGCAGCATTCAATATCTTTAATTACTCATATATAATAGCCTCATTATGATTCAGGAAAAACATATATTCTCAAAGGTACCTATAAAAGGGGAATATATGGTAAGTTGTAAGGACACGCAACACTATTGCAATATACATTGATATTATTTGTTTTTCTTAATTATCATCTTGCTAGTCAAAATTATTTTCTTTTATTCATTTTCCTGATTATCAGTAACCCGAGTTCTTTTAAATTCTAGCTTTAGCCTAAATCTCATTTTTCGGTTAAAACAAATAACATAATGTATATAAATAGGAAAATGGATTAAAATTTTACGTTGGTCGTTAACTTGAGACCAATAACGTGAGCAAGCTTACACAAGCAGAATTATGATTGGTACATATATGCCAAAAAATAAAAGAAGAACAAGTCCTAAAAAGGTATTCTACGATTGAAAATACATAATTTTTTTGTCATGAAAAAGTTCAAAATCCCCCTCAGATTGAGGAGGGGGTTTGAGACGTGCGGAATTACAAGTGCTGGCCACAATTTCCTGCTGCCCGTAAATAAAAAGAGCCACACTTATATTTGACCATACTACTAACAACATATGAAAACGAACGAAACTGGCCACAACTTAGACATAATTTTTGGAAGTTGTGGAGTTAGATTAGTTTTTTTAACCAACACGAAAATAGATATATTAATAACTAAGGAGCGTCTAGTTACATTGTTACACCTCTGAGTTCTGGCCACAATAATTTTGTTTTGGAAAAAATTCGCAATGCAAACTTTTATGACCAAACTTGTGAAACTTTTCACGAATCGCTTGCTTTGTACGTGTAAAGTAAATAAAAACAAGGAAACAAGGACTAATTCCTTTTTTTTCTATGACGTGGCTGATATACAGCTGTTGCAAATTAATCCATTGATGACCAGAAAGGATACCAAAAGTCCAAAACAATTGTGCGAGCAGCCATAAGATAGGAAATTATATAGTGAATGAAGAAAGAAGAGAAGGCAGCCACATTTGCTTAACCTAAAGTTGTCCCATCAATTATAAGTAGTGGCCTTTGAATTTATTGTTGCATGAAGCCATGTAGGAGCAATAGAAGTAGTAGTAGTATTAGTATCTTTATGGTACAGACAGAGTGCTATCATATTGGGTCACCACGTATAAGCAACTTTGCATGCTTCACCATACATAGACTTTAATTAATTTCTGCAATTTCATTCCCTATATTTATATTGTACTACACTGCAACTCAACATCTTCTTTTTGCCTCTAGTTTTTTACTTACATTATGAGGATCTGGAAAGGAAATGAGAAAACAAAAAACTAGTATATAACTAGAATTGAATCAACATATGAGAGATTTTATAGGTATCCCTAGACCGTAAATATTGCTTGTACAACTCATTTCATATTTTGCCGTCTCCCTTAGAGTTTCTTTGTCTTTTCTTTCCTTATTCCTTATTTGCAATATTAGTAAAGAAATTTGCTATTGCTTGATGTCTTTCTTATTGGAAAGCATGTTTTATTGCAATATTTGTCCTTTTTTATAATCTTTTTTATTCGAGTATAGTTATTACTCCCTCCGTTTCATATTGTTTGAGGTAGTTTGACTCGGCACGAAGTTTAAGAAAAAAAAAGAAGACTTTTAAAATTTGTGGTCTTAAAAGATTAAGGGGTAAAAGGTTTGTAGGGCCATACCATTTGTGTGACTATAAAAGCTTCTCACTAAGGGCAAAAAGGGTAAAATGAAGAGTTTAAAGTTGAATTTTTAAATTTAAAAATGTGTCATTTATTTTGAAACAAACTAAAAAGGAAAGTACCTCAAACAATATGAAACAGAGGGAGTATTCCCTTTGTCCAACTATATACTTTATGGTCCATATAAGGTCAAAGTCATGCTGCCCAAGGGAAACGACAACATTTTTTCATGGCTAGCCTGTTCAACGACTAGGTACATTTACATGGCAGTGCTATAGTTAAGAGCCTGACAACTATTTCACAATTGAAGAAACTTGAAAACAATTTCTGAATTCTGAAACTCTTAACTATAAGAAAGGGATGAAATCTATTTTCAAGTAAATTCAAAATAAAAATAAGTTGTGCAATACTTTAGGCTGAAGAAGTAATTAATTAATTCTAACGGAGTTTGTCCTTTCTCAAGTTTTGAGTATTCTGAATTTAGAAGCGGACAGCTATATCATTGTCATTGTCGGCTGTGTTTAGATGAAAAACACACCGTTTACTTGTTTAAATATTTTGATTTAGTCACACAAATGATTATAGGACAAAATAAGTTATTTTTTTCTCAGAACAATCTTTAAAAAAAAAATCACAACCAATCATGGGAAGTTTCAGAGTCTTCTTTGTTTTCTTTATCTCATTTGATTCTGTCTAAGAAAGAAAGATAAATGATATTTGGGAGTTGGTGGAATATAGACGATTTTCAAGAGAAGATGGAAGATACCCTTCATGTTCCGTAGAAAAAAGAATTGTTTTCATATTTTTAAAGTATTCATAATACATTAAATTATGATGAGTTCACAATAATGAATCACGGATTACTGCATGAAAAAGATCAAATTAGAAACACAAGTTGATTATTTGAACTCCACCTGCCAAAATCCATATAAAATGTGATTAGAGTTTAATTAGGGAATTTTGTATCATGTCAATAATGAAAGACAAGGGAATGTCTAATGACAGAAGGCTTTTCCTTACCATTAATTAATTTCGTTTACCATTGCAAGCATTAACTAATCATTGAGATTTCTAGTCTTCAAACCCCTTTAAACATATTCAAATATTCCAAACCGTATTTGTGTTTTGGAATCTTTGGAATAAAATTAACTCAAAATAAGTCGTTTATTTGAGCACACAATATCAAACTCAAAGGTACATACATTTTCTTAAACAAAGTCATCCAGATAACAACTTGTCTCAAAATTCTAATTTAATTTTTCACAAAGACTTTACGAACAGTATTTATTGCAGAAAAGAAATTGTGGCCATGAAATAAATATCTGTCTTGGTGCCCCACAAGTGCTGTCAAACTCATTAATTTCTCAAAACCCTTTGATAAGACAAATGCAAGTCAGAGTATTGGAGCTCCAATTCCAAAATTCAAAATATATAAAAGGGTATTCCTTATTTCTAAGTGGTCCGTTTATTATTTTGCATTCCTTTAAGAAAAAATAATACACTATGTAGTATTTTATAATTTTATCTATAATAATAATAGTATTGCAAAACTAGTGAGAAGTAATTTGGGAAAGGAATAATTAATGATAAGGGTAAAATAAGAAGAAGAAAAAAAATTCTGTTTCTCTTGATCTGCTAATATAGACAAGTAAAAGTGAAAATATATTTTTAGTATAGCGAACAAATAAAAGTGAAGGGAGAAATTAAAATAGAAAAAAAATAAGGAAAGAAAACAAAAAATCATTATAAATTAAATAAACCTCAAAAATGGAATCATCTGGTGAATACGACCTTCTCTTTTTAAGGCACCTCCATCTCCTATCTATTTGTTTCCTAAGCCTTCTCTTTCATTTTCCACAGCTTCCACTCTCCTTCCTAACTATTATTACATCATTTTCTCTCTCAACTTTCTTTGCTTCCTAAGAAGAATTAAATAGAGAAGAGAACATAATATAATCCACCACCTTCACTTTAAAAAGTTACAAAATTTGAGCTTTTCTTTGGCCCTTTTTGCCAGCATTGCAATATCACATGGGGAGGCATTCTTGTTGTTATAAACAGAAGTTAAGGAAAGGCCTTTGGTCTCCTGAAGAAGATGAGAAACTTATAAAGCATATTACTAAATATGGTCATGGCTGTTGGAGTTCAGTCCCTAAATTAGCAGGTGCACTACTATACTAAACTTTCTTACTATTTTTTTTTTTTTCAGTTTTCTTGAAATTGCATGTTGGAATTGAAATAATTGCAGTACGTTATTTTATAGCCGACCCCAACTTGCTTGAATTGGGCAATCTAATTGTTTTTTTAAAAAAAAAAATTCTTTCCAGTTTTCTTGTTAGTGATTTTTTTTTTTTCAATGGTGTGGCAGGTCTTCAGAGGTGTGGAAAAAGTTGTAGGCTGAGGTGGATTAACTACTTGAGACCTGATTTAAAAAGAGGAACATTCTCACAAGAAGAAGAAAATTTGATCATTGAACTCCATGCAGTTCTTGGGAACAAGTAATTATTACTTTTATCCTTCACAAAAACTATACAATTTTATTGATGTTATAATTAACCTGAGCTGACCTTATTATTATTTTTTTTGTTCACTCGCAGGTGGTCTCAAATTGCAACTAGATTACCAGGAAGAACAGATAATGAAATTAAGAATCTGTGGAATTCTTCTATTAAGAAAAAGCTAAGACAAAGAGGTATTGATCCAAATACACACAAGCCACTTTCTGAGGTTGAAAATGAAGAGAAAGCGTCGGCAAATAGTAATAATAAGAACACTGACAAAGTTTCTGAAAGCTCAAATAATGATCAGCTCAATTTTGTTGAGGCTGCTCATGAGAATGGATTTTCAATAGAAAAGCCAAAGCCATCTTCAATGACAATTATGAACCGTTATCCACTTATTGAGACCAATAATATTGCCCCACCAACTCATGAATTCTTCACCACAAATTGCAAGTCTCCTGATTTTTCTAATTATCTCTCTTTTCAGCACTTGAATAATTACACTCCCAACACTAATATTCTCTTCAATAATAAGAATTCTGCTCATGATATGGTATCTGATCATCAGTTCAATTGTAGCCTTTCACCCATGTCGAATTCTCTTCTCACTACATCCCCGTTGGCACGTATAAAGTCGCCTTCTTTAACTACTCTTCCTCCTACTGATATTAGTTTTAATATCAACAAGTTCCAGAATTGGGAAGCTTGTACTATCAGCAGCAACAGTAATGGTAGCAGTAACAGTATTGAATTACAAAGCAACTGTTCATTCTTTGATAACAATGCTGCTGCTTTCGCATGGGGATCATCAACAGCAGCAACAGATGGTAGTGGGAAACCAGAGAGAGAAGAAACCAAATGGTCAGAGTATTTGCAAACCCCATTTTCACTAGGTGCTAACACAATCCAGAATCATCAAATTTCGTCTCAAAATCAAGACTTATACAAAAACGAAACAAAATCTGAGACACAGTTCATGACACAAGGTTCATTGGGTACTACTACAACATGGCTTCAAAACCAACCTCAACAATCGTCTCTACAAACTGCAAACTTATACAATAGTAACACTTACCAGAGACTTTCCGCCGCCTTTGGACAGTTTTCTTAGCCTATTTTCACAGGTTATAATCTCACTTATCATGGACGGTTACTTTCCTACAGGTGTGTGTTATAGAGTTTTTTTTATTAATCTGTAAATAGGTCTTACACATATTTCCTTCCGTTGTCTCAACACTGGACATTCTTGATAAAATATTGAAATTTGTTGATCATCCTCTTGTGTATGGTATATGATAGTAAATGTACTTCAATTTTTTTATTTTTCCTTTTGTGATTTCTAGATCTTTATATTTCCAGGTTGTAATTGTGTTTGTTGATTAATTACGCATTCAATCGAAAAGCTTTACGACTTTTCTAGTTTTTGCCGTTGTCATCACTTATGTGTCCCTATTAATTCAAATTAAACCTAAAAAGAATCCTTTAAAGATAGCGACTATCTGTAAGATAGCCTAAATGGGTGTCTATCCTTGTCTCGTACCGATGGAGATAGTTTTTACTTTTGACAGTCTTTAAGTCAATTCCAGTTTCTTTAACTAATCTGTGATGAAGACAACTTACTGTAGCTGGTCTGCATGCGGCTCTTATACCTTGAAAAAATAGTACTCCCTCCGTATTTGACTGGATACTAATTTTAAGAAAATAGAGAAGACTTTTGAATTTGTGGTGTAAAATGAAGTACATTTATTTTGTGTGACTATAAATCATTGCATAAAGGTAAATTGTTTTCAAATAAGGAAAGAGGTCATTCTTTTTCGCACGGACTAAAAAAGAAATAGGTTCACATGAATCGAAACGGAGGGAGTATTAAAGATCTTGGAAGCTTGAAGTTAAACACTAAACTTATAATTACATGCAAAAATAGTGACTTTTATATATTCTAAAAGGTAGACATATTTTCGTATTTAAAAATCTTTAAGTTGAATTTCTAATTTTATCTTTATTAAAATACTATTATACAGGAGTACCATAGAAGCATTATTATGTGTTAAGGACCAAAAGTTCTAAGGTTACTTTGTGCCAAAAGTTAATTACTTTCTTCGTTTTAATTTACTTGAGGTGGTTTAGCTCGGTACGAAGTTCAAGAGAAAAGAATGAGACTTTTGAAATTTGCGGTCTTAAAAGAGAGGTAAAAGCTTTGTGGGATTATGGCATTCGTGCGATTATAAAAATTTCTCATTAAAGGTAGGTAAATTGAAATGTTTAAAATTCAATTATTTCTAATTATAAAAATGTGCATTTTTTTGGAACGAACTAACAAGAAAAATGTGTCATCTAAATTGAAACTAAGGAGTATTTTCTAGACTCGTGCCTAGTCAAATACTGACATTTATTTAAAATGAATTTCTTGGAATACTTTCCAAGAGGAAAAGAAAATGGAAAAGGGTGAAAACCCTCACAAATTTTCGGGTAAAATACAAAATTGGTCGGCCGACTGAAACTTATTTCATTTGCTATATATATATATATATATATATATATATATATATATAGGGGAGCAGATAGAAATATACATTTCTCCAAATGTTAAAGGCCATCTATTTAATTAGTCAAAGAGGAAGGATTAAAGTAGTTTGAAACATGTAATTTCAATATCCTATTATATCCTTAAGTGAGGTACAAGCACTAGTGAGAATCACAAGAGAATCAAGAAAATTTCCAACTCAAATCTTTGGGAGTTGAAAGGTATCCATCTAATTGCTTAATGACTTGGAAAGGCACAATTAAGATGCAGTTTGGAGAGTATGGACACTAATGATACATCCTCTATGAGAACTTGACTTTATCTACTTCTAGGAATTAAGTTAAAGGGGTCCCTCCCCACTGATAGAAACAGATACTACATCAAGACTCAAACTAATAAATAGAGTAAAGAGAAAAAAATTCCATATCTTTCTTACAACATAAGAGATATGCTAGAGTGGAATACAGTAAAAGAGAGGAAAACTACTCCTTATTAAGTGAATTTTTTTAAAAGAGACAGTATCTGCTTCTGCTGAAATAAAGCTATATACCTTTGGTTATCTTTAAGTTTTGATTTTTTCCATTAAAATCCCCAGTTTTCACTTATAGCAAATGGGCCAAGTTTGCATGTGAGAAATAGCTACCTATATTATATCAGTCTTTCACATTCAAACATTCACTATCACCATAAAACTCCATCAACTAAAGTCTTCTCATGAGATGTACTCAAGAAAGGGTCCCTCCCTAAACTTTTTAACTATAACTTTTTCCATGTTTTACATAATATTCATGTACTAGCTAGTCATCCAACACCTGTAGAAGCTGACAAGTAATCTTCATTTATAGAAATAATAAAAGGAAAAAAAGAAACAAATACCACAATAATTTGTAGATGGAGAAAATAATTTTCAATCATGAATAGCTTAAGTTGATTTTGAAAGAATCAAAAAAGAGTTCCATACCTATATATATGTATATATATGAACCAACAACATGAACATGTATGGTAGGGCCTTGAACCAGAGTCTCCTTCCCACGTGCACCCAACGAAAAATTATGTAAACTCCCCAGTATTAATTGAATTTCTTTTTTTTTGTCTCCCTTTTTGTACTCTATTTTTTAACAAAGAATTAATACGTAGAAAGCATTGTGTAAGCAAGGGGTACTAGTATATTTTGGGGGTCTCTTTTGAATGCATGTGAACCTAATTATTGAGTTTCTTTTCTTGGCCCTACGTTCTTTCTTCTACACAGAACAGAACAAATATAAAGGAATTGACAACTTATAATATATCAGCCTGAACAGGAAAGATGTGATGGCCAGAAGGAGTTAATATTCCAAAGCTTTAATTCTTGTCAAGAACTTAAAACACAAAGTAAAAAAGGGGAAATAAAAAAGAAAAAAGAAAAAAGAAAAAAGAATAGGAACCATATGTTGAATGCGAATATATATACTAGTAGGAAGAAAATTAGCAAAACAATGATGAAGGTGATAATTGGAGATTGTGACAACGATGATAAAGGTGATAAAATAATGTCCAATATAGTAGTAATATTTTGAGATTCTGAAATTTTAATGGAAAGGAACATGTCAAAGCTATTTAATAATAATGTAAGTATGAGCCTTAAAAAAAGTACAAGCTTATAAATAAAGAATTTGTGAAGTGCTGGGGACGGGAGCAGAAGTTGTTCTAGCAGTTAAAGATAGTAATTCAATCCAAAAAAAAAAACAATATTGTATTGGTCAAAATCTGACCACTCGACCACGGCGGTATTGACCCCGCCCCGATCACCCTACAATGGCGGCTAATGAACTCGACCTCGTCCGATCCATACCCGACACGAAACAATCATCGAGGTCGAGACCCCTCCATGAGAGAGGAAATCACCCCGTCGACCCGGCCGAGATAAGATGTGATGAATGAGACATCAACTATAAATAGAGGGCAGAAGAGTCGAATGGGGGGGGGGGGGGGAGGTTCTCCACCTGGTTCTCATGATCCATCAGGACAAAAACATCTAGAGAGAGAAAAACTACAGGATAAACTCACGGAGCTCAGGAAAAGGGAAGAGGGAGATCTTTCACCTTCAACAATCCATGAAGGAGACAACTTGATTGTAATCTCCCGAACCTCCCCAAGGGGAGGCGGGACAAATGTCAATGATTAATAAAAGCTTCCCAATATTATTCCTATTTAATCTTCTATTTCGTAATTCTGTCTTTCAATCCGGTATTAATTATGATTTACCCCTTCAACTATATTGATTGATTTGCTCGAAAAGTATTATTTAAATTTTGAATCAAACAATTTGGCGCCGTCTGTGGGGATTTCCTAGTGAAAACACGTAGTTCTTCCCGGATCGAAGCAAAAGAGACACCAAGAAGGCAACTCGACTCAAACCAGAATCAATGGAGGAGCTCCCCCTGTTTTGGCTCCCCCTCATCCTCCATATCGTGTCAGGCCCGAAACCGGCACAAAGGCATTGCAAACGAGGAATAAAAAATTACCCTGAAGCAACCTGAAGGCCACTGTCAAACAGATAATTATTACAGTTCGACCACGCTCGAACTGGGACTCAAGCTAAGTGCCTTCGCCAATAAAGTATTATAGTTCAACCTCGCTCGAACTAGGACTTAGGCTAAGTGCCTTCGCCAATAAAATATTACAGTTCGACCTCACTCGAACTGGGACTCAGGCTAAGTGCCTTCACCATCAAAGTATTATAGTTCGACCTCGCTCGAACTGGGACTCAGGCTAAGTGCCTTCGCCGTCAAAATATTACAGTTTGACCTCGCTCGAACTGGGACTCAGGCTAAGTGCCTTCGCCATCAAAGTATTAAAGTTCGACCTCGCTCAAACTAGGACTCAGGCTAAGTGCCTTCGCCAACAAAATATTACAGTTCGAACTCGCTCGAATTGGGACTCAGGCTAAGTGCCTTCGCCGTCAAAGTATTACAGTTCGAGCGAGCTCGAACTGGGAGTCAGGCTTAGTGCCTACGCCGTCAAAATATTACAGTTCGACCTCGCTCAAACTGGAACTCAGGCTAAGTGCCTTCGCCGTCAAAGTATTACAGTTCGACCTCGCTCGAACTGGGACTCAGGCTAAGTGCGTTCGCCGTCAAAGTATTACAGTTTGACCTCGCTCGAACTGGGACTCAGGCTAAGTGCCTTCGTCGTCAAAATATTACAGTTCGACCTCGCTCGAAATGGGACTCAGGCTAAGTGTTACGACCCGGATTTCCCACCATCGGGATCGTGATGGCGCCTACTCGTGGTAGCTAAGCAAGCCAAGTTACTCACCGTTTTCATAAATAAAAACATCCTATTGTCAATTTAATAGCATGAATAATAATAATAATAACAATAGCTGCGGAAGTCTAATTTTAAAAGTCTGAAAATAAATGTGAACTGCTCAACAATATCCTCTACCCAAGATTTAGTGACACAAACTCACGAACCACTAAGAATAAACTACATATAATGGTCTGAAAGAAATATAACAACCGTCTGTCTCGAAA